>JAQZBX010107937.1:0-10601 GCA_029593785.1 Cabassous unicinctus
TATCAAAAAGTGGTAAATATGGTTCCCTACACATTCTTCTAGGAATTTGACAGTTCTCTTATATTTAGGCCTTTGACCCATTTTGAGTTGATCTTTGTGTAAGATATGAGATAGTGGTCTTCATAATTTTTTTCTTAAAATGAATATCAAATTTTCCCAGTGCCATTTGTTGAAGGTAATTATTCTTTCCCTTTTGAGAGGTCTTTGCCCTTTGTCAAAAATAAGTAGGCCATAAATGTGAGAGTTTATTTTTGAGCTTTCAATTTGATTCATTGGTCTTTATGTCTGTCTTTGTACCTGTATCAGACTCTTTTGGTTACTGTGACTTTGTAATCAGATTTAAGATTGGAAAGTGTGAGCCCCCAAAATTCATTCTTCTATTTCAAGATGGTTTTTGCTATTCAGGATTCCTTATCCTTCCATGTAAAATTTGAGGATTGGCATTCCATTTCTTCAAAGAAAGTTGTTTGAATTTTGACTGGAATTGTCTTGAATCTATCAAATTTTTTCGGTTAAGTTTGATGTCTTAATGCACTTTACCATTCCAATACATGATAAAGGCATGTACTTGTATTTTTTAAGGTCTTTGATTTCTTTTAGCAATGTTTTTTAGTTTTCTGTGTATAAGTCTTTTATATCATTAATTAGATTTATTCTTAGATATTTCCTTTTTTAGCTGGTATGGTGTCTGGAAATTTTTCTTGATTTCTTCATAGATTGTATATAGAAATGCTAGTGATATTTGGATGTTGATCTTGTTCCTTGCCACTTTGCTGAATTGATTTATTAGCTCTAAGACCTCTGTTGTGGATGTTTCAGGATTTTCTATATATTGCATCATATCTGTACTTAGGGAATGTTTTATTCTCCTATCCAATTTGGATGACTTTTATTTCTTTTTCTTCCCTAAGAGCTCTGGCAAGGACTTCCAGTATAATGTTGAAAACAATGGTGTGAGCATTCACACCATCCTTGTCTTGTTCATGATCTTAGAGGGATAACTCTCAGTCATTTACCCTTAAAAAGGACATTTGCTGTGGGCTTTTCATATATGGCCTTTATCATTTTGAGGAAGTTTGCTTCTATTCTGACTGTTTTTTAGAAAGAAAAGGTGCTGGATTTTGTCAAATGTCTTTTCTGCATCATTTGTGATGATCATATGATCATCACATTCATTGTGTTAATGTGGTGCATTATGTTATTTGATTTTCTTATGTTGAACCAACATTAGATTCTATGGATAAATACCATTTGTTCAGTGTGTATAATTCTGTTAATATGCTGTTAGATTCAGTTTTTACTATTTTGTTGAGGATATGTGTGTCAATATCCATAGGACTTATTGGTCTATATTTTTCTTTCCTATTGCTATCTTTATCTCACTTTGAAATTAAGGTGATGTTGACCTCATAGAATGCGTTAGGCATTCTTCCATCCTCTTCAATTTTTTGAACAGTTTGAGCAAAATTAGAGTTACGTCTTTCTGGAACAGTTGGTAGAATTCACCTCTGAAGCCATCTGGTTTGGGGGTTTCTTCATTGGGAGGTTTATGATTACTGATTCTGCTGGTTTGAATCTTGTGTGGGACACCAGAAAGTGAAGGTTTTAAGCAAACCCATTCCTATGCATGTAAACTGATTTATGTGGGACATTTTTGTTAGATTCAGTTAAAGAACATTTTCATTAGATCACTTCAGCTACAGGATTCTGATTATACTGTGGGACTCAAGGTTGGATTTAATCTTTTCCTTGAGCCCTATATAAATAGAGGGGAGAGGAGAGGAAAAGCTGGACTTTTACAATGCCATGTTAGACAGGACTTCTGGATTGCCCGTAGACACAGAAGACAGAAACCTGAGAGACTGAGTGAGAGGCCAGAGGCTGAAATCAGCACAGTAGAGAAAGCTGAAACAACAAGGCCTGTAAGAGAGAAGGGAGAGCCAAGCCAGTTGCCTCAGCACCACAGTTGAGCTCTGTGAGAAAGTAAATCTGGAGGAGAAAGCCACTATTTTGCCTTAACAGATGGCAGGACACCAGGATGATAAGCATACAACTGTTGCTAAGACAGTATCACTGATGATGCCTTGATTTGGACATTTTCACAGCTTTGGAACTGTAAGCTCTTACCATAATAAATTCCCATAATAAAAGCCAACCAATTTCTGATATATTGCATTGGAAGATTTTCCCAAACTAAAAAAATGGATTCAATCCCTTTTATTTGTCCCATTTGGTTTGTTGATATCTTCTCTTTCTTCTTGAGCCAACGTAGGTGGTTTGTGTATTTCTGTCTGAGTCAACATGTTACAACTGAAATTGACTCACAGCCTGAGACATAATAGGCACCAACACATACATGTTTGACTAAATTGAATAGAGAAAAACTAAGAATATTATTAACATTAAATGATAAGTAAAGGGCCTGAGTGGACAAAGTTTATTCAGCTGGTTCATGACAGGGTTAGGAGAAACAGTAATGGTGAGAGTTTCAGGAGCCAGAACTGCTCTGTGACAGGAGCTGAGAGGTTTGGGTTCAGAGACACAATAGTGAAAAATTGCCTGCTTAAAATTCAGCTCCTTTCTTCTTTATTTTAAATTTGACCATAAAGTATATAAAAAGGGAAAAATCTAATTTGTTTTTTATATTCATTGTCAATTATGTCTAATTGCCTAATTGGTCAGGAAAATATTTAGTAGTTAAGCACATTCAAGTATTTGGCTTTCTGTTTTCAAGTCACAGTACTGTCTATTACAGTCTATACCTTTTGATGATTAAAAAATCGGTAATATTTGCCATAGAATACAAAATAACAGCACAAAAAGGGTTTAAAAAGTCATTCTAATGCCCTTATGGAAAGATTAGGAAATTGAGGGTACTGAACAGCCTTTTTTGTAATGACACAGTATTCCTATGTATTTCCAAATCTACCACATGTCCTCATACTGCCCTACTTTTCTCATCTGTTACCTCTGCTGGACTGACTCACCCTCCCACTCCATCATGGAGGACTGGCAAGATCATCTTCATAACTCAGGGAAAGTAAATCCAGTGATGAAGGGGCTATCAACTTGATACCATGAAAAGCATATCATCCCCTTCTTTAACTTTCTTTGCTTTCTATCTTCTCTCTCACAATGTACACTCTTGGTTCATAAAAGGTGCATAGTATTTGTCAAGTGGTATTTTCATTCCCTTTACAAGTCCCACTCCAATGAAAGAAAAAGTTCACTTTCTCAGAGTAAACAACAACATAGAACTGTATATGGAGAGAAACACTGCTGAAGAGGCAACATTTTAGCTCTAATGCAATTATGGCATTTTTATAAGGATTACTTTAATTGTATTACTAGTGTAAGAAATGAATCTATAAAGATATTTTTATATAATTCTATAATATGACATTCTTGCTTTGATAATACCTTGATGTCAGAGATGAGATTAGGCAGGGCAAGGGGCTGGGGTTGAGAACTAGTTGACTTTAAAGAGACAGGTAGGTGCTTTTTGGAGAGTTTTATATCTTATTTGGTACTGTCAGCAAACACTATTTAGTTGTCAAAATACCTAGGACTGAACTTCCAATAAAATGATTATTTGTACTTTATTAAAATTATATTATTATAAAAGAAAAACAGAAACAGAGTAGGGCAGAAGCCATATTGGTGATCCATACTCATAAACCATTTTATCATTGTCATTAAGCTTCCCTGCACTGAAGGATATGAAGGAATGGAGACTTGGAATTCTGTCCCTTTTCTTCTCAGAGTGTTCTAACAAAGAGATGACTCCATCAAGGTATTCACTGTATATGGTGGCTCAATTACTTTAATTTATGGACATCAAATGTATTACTGCAATCATTCATTCATTCAAAATAAAACCATAATCCTCATAAAAGCACATCCCTAAATCTCAAACTGTAAAAAATATACCCCACATTTAGTGAAATATGGATACTTAAAAAGGCAAATCTTAGAACATTTATATCTCTATTCACCTGGAGTAGCAAAATAAGGACCATCATACCATGCCTCAAATTTATAGAATCTACAACATAATAGAGGGATACACTAAATGAAGAAATATGTGATGAACATAAGAATCTTGAGATTCTGTCCTCATTTGAGGAAGGTATGCTCAAGGTAAATGCTGTGTAAATAGTTTTCCTTTTTCTTGCCTTTCTGGTCTTTGTTTTATACTGGGCTTTTGCTTCTTAGTTGCTTTGGAGTCCCTCTGTTTACAGGAGTTTTTTTTATCTCCTCTGTTTCCTAGGAGACAGACCTTCCTCTTCCAGGTGTTTCAATCTGAGAAGCCTTTGCCCCACACTCTCTGATTCTATAATTTTTAAACTCTTTTTATTGTTTCAAACTGCTTTTGCATGGAGGGGAAATTCTGGAGGGAGTTGCATGCCAGAGAAGACTTTCACAAGTCAGTCTTTCCTAGCATATTCAGGGCCAGGGACCCATGAGTGGGTACAAACTGGCTCCAAGGTGCCCTGGGGGTGGGGTCAAGAAGAAGAGCTTCTTTCATGGCTCCCCAGTACTGAGATTTCTTACCCTTACCAGCAAATGGAGTCCTTCAATTAACTGTGCCCCTCAGCCCTGAGGGAGCATTGTGTCTTTAAGTCTCCTCCGGCAGGCTGAAACAATGGTTGCAATCAGAGCTGGGACCCCGGTGATCTGAATTTGCTACTCAAATGCCATTACTACTGATTGCATGTGCCCCCCACTGTTCTTGAGGAAGATGATTTCTATTTTGCTTTTGTCACCAGCAAGCTGGCCAGGGACTGGACCTCATGGTGGCCTGTTGTGAGAGTAGGGAATGGGCACTAGTAGCCACTGTGTAGAGAGAGCAATTTACTGTTATTGACCATAATTGATCAGCTTTTCCATCTATTCTTTCTTGATTCTGTACAGTTTTTTTCTTCTGGTGTCTGGAGTTTCAAAATATTTATAACAGTGGTTTCAGACAGTTCTTGCCAGTTTTTTAGTTGTTCTGGGGGAAGCACTGAATCCTGGAGCTCCATACTCCACCATCTTCCTAGTGACTCTTATCTTAATGCTACACCTTAGATGAATAATTTTATGACGGCAGCATGAAAGCCACAGAGTTTTTTACTTCAGTCATTTACTTAAGCCTATAAAGGCCTTATAAAACTGTTATCAAAAAATAAACATCAATTTCACAATCTATTTCTGAAATCATAACAATTAAAGTAATGGCTACAATCAGTATCAAATTACAACATTCTATTTGCAAAGTTATTATTCAGCAATATCTGTAAAATGTTTGCAAATTTTGTACATTCTGGCTTTATCTGTTCAGAGTATCTTCTACCTTTGAACATATGCCTGATTAAATGACTTAAAGGATATTGGGTCTTATTTGTTTTCCAGTGAAATAAATGCACCTTTAGATATTTAAATGAATGAGTGTGGTTGTGTTCCAATAAAAGATTATTTATTAAAAGAGGCACATTTACATGTCCTAAATATTTGTCTTAATTCTTTAGCCCCCTCAGTGTGTTATCATAAAGATGGCCATGAATGATTAATCAAAGTTTTTTATCAGGAAAAAGGGTTTATTGACGTTTTGTAGCAATTCTGTTTATGTTTATCATACCCTACACAATCACTGTGTTTTTATATGCAAAAATGTAATTATAACTTCAAATACATATTTAGTTAAATTTTATAATTAAATTATGACAGTTAATATTTCAGAATTAGATTCAATATTTAGGAAATAGGTAATTAAATTTACAAAACACTTAAAAATGTCAGTGAATACAATTTTTGTCCTGGTTTTACCCAATCCTCTGTCTTCGTTTAATTTTAAGTAGAATTTGCATACCTATCTAATTTTAGAACATTTCTAGTGCTCTGAAGAGAAACTTACCTTGTGTGCATTTATGGTCATTTTCCTTTCCTACATCCAATCATAAACAGGTAATCTACTTTTCATCTCTATTATTTGCTTTTGGACAGTTTGCATTCATGGATTCATATACTATGTCTTCTAATATATCTTTATTCACTCACATTTTAGGTTCATATTCATGTTAAAGTTATAGCAGTACTTTGTTCCTGTTTATTGCAAACTGTATCATTTTAAATGGTTATACTGCAATTTGTTTATTCATTCATCAATTGATCAACATTTGAGTTTCCACTTTTTAGCAACTGTGAATAAGTTTTTATGGACATTGAAATACACCACTTTGAATAAAGATATATATTCATTTCTATAGGAAAGATATTTAAGTGTGTAAATAATAGGTGATATGATAAATTCATTTTTTCCTTTAACCAAATACTAAGCTGTTTTTTAATTTTTAATAGCATATGTGTGTTCCCAGCTTGCATTTATTTTCCTACAAAATAAAAATCCCTCAGAAATTTTTACCATGGAATTAGGTCTCTGGTTTCTTTCCAAGGTTTGATGGTGAAGTCTGATTGACAACAATGGTAAAACACCTAAAGCCATGATTTTTAAAAACCTGATTACATGATGAATGTTAATGCATTTGATTTTGTACTAGATGACATAAATCTAGATATAACTTCTATTTTTATTAATTAATAAACTTTATTTCAACTTCAAAAAATAAAATAAGAGACAAAGCATAGCTTAACAAATTATGGAAGAATTAATTTGAATAATTATGTCCAGGTACATTTATTTAACTTAATCCTAAAAACAAACTCAAATTTTCTCCCATGTTCAGAAAGATAAATAAATGAGCACAGTTTGGTTAAATTACATGACCAAAGTCTACTTGTTAATGAAGAAAATAAAGATTAAAAAAATGCTTGATGATATTCATATCTCATAAAACTAAATCCCATATTCTCTTTTTACCCTTAGAAGTGATAGAGTAACTTGTTTGTCTTTGTTATAGAAATATTACTGTCAACTATTTTCTATAAAGTACTTTGGTTTTATTTTTGCCATATGTCATCATACTCTCAGCATCTTTAGCAACTTCTTAAACATTCTAATTAATATTAAGTTGGAATGACATGTATGTGAAATGAATCTCAAACCCTTTAAAAGATATCAAACTCTATTATGAATATTGAACTTAAAATATTGTCCAAGTTTTTAAATTTCATCTTGCTTAACTCATGAAAAAGTTACCTAATTGCAGCTCTCTTTGGCTTGAAACACAGCTTAGGATATTAAAAGAAAAGGAAAAGATTTTAGTGATCTTAAGTAATATCCTAGGTTTACAGAGAGTTTTGTTATCTGCCAATTTCATAGGATTGTTGTCTGATGAGCCAACGTTTCTTAAAGGAAATAAAATATACTTAAGGAGCACCTACAATCACAGGCACACATACACACACACAGACTAAATGTTAAAGACAAAAACACACAGGACCACTGAGGAGAGCAGGAGAGAAGTAGTCATAAAGCACCCAAGTGCACAGTAAAACTGTTATACATTTTATAACACTTGCTGCAAAGTGACCTTTGGAAAAGAGGGAGCAGGACAGGGAAGACTTTATCAGGGACAAACATGAGATGTGCCAAAAAGATGCACAGGGACACTGGCATATCATCTGAGATCAGATGCTCACACCTTTGAACAGGTGGTACACCTCCACAACTGGGGTTAGGAGCCTCAGCAATACTGCCGAGGTTAACCCTACATTGTGGCTGCCATAGCAGAGTTGGGGTGGTCAATGAGAGAAGGATGAGGTACTGCAGCCCCTCAGCCTTCCTATGGCTGGATATTCTCTGTTACTGTTTAGCATTCTGTGGAGGTGTTGGACCTGCATCCCCAGCCTCTAGATTATGTGTTCCTGAAGCTTTAACACAACCTTGTGGTGCTTTGCAAAGTATGTTGCTTCCAACTAAGTCTGCAGACAGATTCCTAACTCCCTAATGTCAGGTGCTTGTTTGCCTTCCAAGGAAAGCATGCTTCTTGGAACATGATCCTGCCCCTTAGCCCTCAGTGAGGAAAATTAGAATGGAGAAGAGATTAAGGTTGCAAAATTAATACCCATCTGCCTCTGCCTCTCTGACAGTTTTCCAAAAGTGGAAGGGAGGAATCTGAAACACTACTACATCATCACTCAACAACTACTTGCTGAGGATTGTCAAAAGGCTCTCAACAAATCTTTCTCCTTACTCCAGACTATAAACATAACTACCAATTAACAACTGACCCATGGACCCCAACAAACAAATATGTCCAACAAGGACCACTGCACCACTCAGACATCTATTTCATTGCTACTCTTTTCATGATTTCCTAACACAGGTGTAATTCTCTCATTTTACCTAAGCCAGAAGATGGAAGACATTTTAGAATCTATTTCAGCTCGCAGGCATAATTAAAAAAAACTTTTTGCCAGTAACAAGTGTTTATTAAGAAACAAGAAAAGAGACAGTATACATCCAAGACATGAGTGTGGGCATGCATTAGGGTGTGGAGTCTCAGGGTAGGCTTTTTAAGGCATTCCTTTTCCCCCTTCACCATATTAAGTAGGGATCTCAGCTATTTGCTGTCGTGATTGGTTTCCTTTCTACCTTCACCTGTCAACATTCAGGGAACAAATAGGAAGACCTTTCTGTCTGCAGGTATCAGTGGCTTCCTTTAAGCCGAAAAGTTTCAAATGGGACCTCATAACTTGGGTCTTGGTGGGCTTGTCATCTCTAACAGTTACAGCTTTATTCTCCTGCAGCTGCCCTCAGTGGGTGTCTGTGTGGGATCTCATGGCTATATTCTGACCAGGAGGGTCCCAACCATAATTGCTTTATTCTGATCAGGTCCATTACCTTATTCCTCATACTAACCTGCCTCAACTCCCCCCTCAGAGAGTTTACACCCTTATTCTTAAGGAGAAGCTGAAGGGTGATGGTCGTTATTATGTAACTGTTTCCTACTGTTTAGGGAGAGTATTCCCTGCCTGATGGAGTGTCAAACTTTCTGGCTATTCTACTGAGGTTGAATGAAGAAGGCCCAGCATCATTTTTGCAACTGGATCAAATCCCCATGTGACTAATACCTTATTCTGGAAGGGTTGATTCTGGAAGAAATAAACTTAGTGAGAATTTTGAAGGTTCATTTTCCTGCTTTAAAGGATAAAGAAAATGGTGATAAGTGACCACAAAAAGGGGGCCAACCATGACATACTAGAACATGGGAATGAGAGAGGCCAGGACATACAGAGGCTACATCATCCCCAAGTTGATGGGCTTGATCTTGTATGTTTAAAATGCTGTCTAGGACTGTTCCAGAGCAATTTACATAAAGAGAGCATTCTTCCTCATAGAATA
Source organism: Cabassous unicinctus (assembly GCA_029593785.1). NCBI lineage: Eukaryota > Metazoa > Chordata > Mammalia > Cingulata > Chlamyphoridae > Cabassous > Cabassous unicinctus. The sequence continues at coordinate 9,287 of JAQZBX010107937.1, forward strand.
GGCTAATTCCTCCCTGTGCCACTGTTAGCATGTTTAGAACTCTCCAATGTTGGAGCACCACAGTGAGAAGAGATTCTATTTGTTTTCTAAGGGCTTTTTAGCCACAGCTAGTTTCTTTTATGCTGTTGGTTAACTCTAGTGAGAGATTCTGTTAGACCAGCTGAGTTTGTTATAAACAGCCAACCACAGCTCCCACAGAGGTGGTTATGCCTAAGACAGCTAGGAAAGGGATGTGGAGAGGCAATGCCATAGACATAAATATCCCTTTGAATATGATCTAGAATATAAGAGATATTATCATATTCATCAGGTGTATAGGTACAGTACTTAACACAAATCAATGCACAACTTCTTCATTGAGCTGCATTTAATATATCTAGGCAGCAAATTAAGTCCAATGATAGAACAGTTCTCAATTCAATACTAAACATGTCATCCCCACAGTGTGACTTTCATTGATCTCTATACTCCTCTCTGACAGTTATCCATTGGCTTTGATTCACAAAACTTGCAAAATAATTGTTAAGTTGTTGTTTAGATAGCTTTACATGCCCCTATCCACTTTAACAAGAGAAAGATCATTTTTTTTGGAAGTAGGCAATACTGTCAGGCTTTGTATGTGTGTGTGCATGAAAGAAAGGTTGCTGAAGAAACCTCATTATAGCTCTAAACAACATTTGAAATATTTTTAGGGTTAACCTCAATTTCATTATGCTAGTAGTTAAGGATTCTGTCTCTACGATCTACTTTCTGTATGATTTCATTTATGTGATATTCTTTTCTTGTCAATGCTATCACATCAGAGAGCAGAAGAATCTACCCACAGGATCAGAGAGTGAGGAAGTGGCTGAATTCAGAAAGTCTCAGAAGTACCTTTTGGAGTGAGATATCTGTTCTGTATCTTGTTTGTAGCAGTTGGTACACACCATATGCATGTTGTCAAACCTCCAATAAATGGAGCACTAGTAAGTTGGATTTTAATGTATTTAAATTCTGTTGTTTTCAAATGGAAAAATATAAAAGAATATGGCAATAGACATACTGGTGATTCAGGCAGCAAAATGAAATCTTATTTGTGGTTGAGCTTCACATCTGTGAAGAGCATACGGGCGTCAGCATTGGGGAGGCACTTTATCAGGGAAAATAAATGTGGTCTCAGATAGTAAATTTACAATTCTATGTATGTTTTTTTCACATAATAGTATAAAATTCATGATTGCTAAATAATCTATCAATATAGGTAGTAATGAAAATCATATATATCAAGCCATGAAAAATATATATCAATTTAGTGAAATAAACAGAGGTCTAAATA
>JAQZBX010107938.1:0-10604 GCA_029593785.1 Cabassous unicinctus
CATAATGCAACAACATGATATGTATAACACACTCACTTTATCTTTAAATACATAAGTATGTTGAAAATAAAAGAATGTAAAAATTGCTTCATATAAATAGAAACCAAAAGAGAGGTGGAGTAGCTAAAATAATATCAGATAAAGTAGACTTCAAGTCAAAAACACTAATGTGGGATGTTGTTGATGTGGGAAAGTGTGGGAGGAGGAGGGAGTAGGGAATATGGGAATCCCTTATATTTTTTGTGTAACATTTATGTAATCTAAACTTCCTAAAAATAAAAAAAATAATTAAAATTAAAGTTATGAGGGACAATGACAGTTATATACTGATAAGGGCTCAATTCAAAAAGGAGATGTAAAAATTAGAAATATATACAAACCTAATGGCAATACCCTGAAATAAATGGAGTAAAAATTGACAGATATGAAGGGAGAAATAAACAGTTCTGAATTAAATGTTAGATACTTTAATACAACAGTTTCAGAAATGGGTAAAACATATAGACAGAAAATCAGTAAGGAAAAGACTTCAATGATACTCTAAAACAACTAGAATTAGTAGACATACGTAGAAGACTTCACTCAACAGAGTACGCATTCTTCTCTAGTGTACATGGATCATTTTACAGAATATGCTGTATATTAGTTCACAAAACACATCTCCATAAATTCAAAAATATTGAAATCATGAAATGTACCTTTCTGAACAAAATTAAACTAGAAGTCAAAAACAGAGGGAGAAATGAAAATTTACAAATATGTGGAAATGAATCAGCAGAATCATTTTGTATATTTTTATTTTTTATTAGAAAAATCATCCATATAAGAGATTCCCATATACCACCATATTATTAAGACTTCACATTGGTGTGGCATATTTGTTAAAATTGATGAAGGCAAAATTTTATAATTGTATTGTTACCTATAGTCCATGGTTTAACTTAGGACTCACTGTTTTTGTAATGTAGTTCTACTGATTTTTTTTTAAATGTTCTAGTACCATATATACAACCTAGCATTTCCCCCTCTAATTATACTCAGATATATATTTCAGTGTTCTTAATTATGTTCACAGTATTATGCTACAATCACCATCCATTGCCAAAACATTTCTGTCATTTCCAAAAGGAGCTTGGTACATTTTAAGACTTAATTCACTGTTCTCCATCCCCACCGCATCCCCTGGTAACCCATGTGCTATATTCTGACTCTATGAGTTTGTATATTGTAATTATTTAATATCAGTGAGGTCACACAATATTTGTAATTGTGTGCTAGCTTATTATACTTGACATGATGTATTCTGGTTCTTCTAAGTTGTTGCATGTAACAAAATTTCTTTCATTTTCATGGATAAATAATAGTCCACTGAATATGTGTGTGTATATATATATGTATGTATATATATATACTCACACTTTAATTATCCATTCATTTCTTGATGGACACTTGGGTTGCTTCTATTTTTTGGCAATTGTGAATAATGCCACTATGAATATCAGTGTGCAAGTATCTGTTCAAGACCCTGCTTTCAATTCTTTTGTGTATATATGTACACACAGCTTTTACAAGTCATATGGCAATCCAAACATAACTTCCTGAGGCACTGCTGTTTTCTACAAGAGCTCAACCATATTTACATTGCCATCACTAATGAATGAGTGGGCCTATGTCTTCGCATCCTCTCCAAAACTTGTAATTTTCTGTTTTTGTTTTTTTTTTAATACTAGCCAATCTAATGGGTATGAAATGATAGTTCTGTGGTCTTCACTTGCATCTACCTGATGACTAAAGATATGAACATCTCATTACTTGCTTTTGGATCATTTGCATTTTCTTTGTTGAGATATCTATTCAAATCTTTGGCCCATTCTAAATTTTTTTTCTCTTTGAAATTAAGTTAAAGTGTTCCTTTATATGTTCTGAAAATAAAACCTTTATCAGATATGTGGTTTCCAAATATTTTCTCTCATTGTTTATATTGTTTTATTTCCATGATAAATTCCTTTGAAACACAAAAAGTTGCCTTTTAAAAATTTTTGATGTGTTCCCATCTCTCTATTTTGTACTTTTTTTGCTTGTGTTTTGGGTGTATAGTCCAACACAATAAATGAATATGCTTCCCTATGTTTTCTTCTAACAGTTTTATAGTTCTGACTCCTATATTTAAATTTTGGATCCATTTTAATTGGTTTTTGTGTAATGTATAATATAGGGTTCCTCCTTCATTCTTTAACAAATGGATACCCTGTTGTTCCAGCACCACATGTTGAAGGGTATTATCTCTCCAAAATGAGTTATCTTTACCACTTGGTCCCAAAATCATTTGGCCATAAATGTTACAGCTAATTTCTGAGTTTTCAATTTAATTCTCTTCATATTTATGACTGTCTTTGTACCAGTACCATACTGTGTTAATTATTGTTGCTTTGTAATAATATTAAGATTGGGAATTGTGAGTCCTTCAACTTCATTTATCTTTTCCAAGAGGTTTTTGGCTATTTGAGGCCCATTACCATTCCATATGAATTTCATGATTAGCTTTTCCATTTTGACAAAGAATTTTATGGAATTTTGATTGGTTTTACATTAAATCTGTAAATCACATTAGGTAAAATGGACATTCTGATAATATTTTGTCTTCCAATGAAAGAACATAGAATGTCATTCCATTTATTTAGGTCTTCTTTGATTTATTTTAGCAATAAGTTTTAGTTTTCTGCATATGAGTCTTTTAAATCCTTGGTTACACTTGTTCTTAGATACTTGATCATTTTAGTTGCTCTTGAAAATGTGATTTTCCCTGATTTCTTCTTCTGATTATTCGTTGCTTGTGTATAGAAATACTACTATTTTTTTAAAAAAAATTTATCTTTTACCCTGACACTTTTTTGAATTAATTGATTAGCTCTACGATTCTTGTGGATTTCTCACGATTTTCTGAAAATATGATCATGTCATCTGCAAAATAAGGAAAATTTTACTTTTACTTGCCTTTTTTTTTTTCTCCTTGCCAAATTGTTCTGGTAAGAACTTCTAGTAAAATATTGAATAACAGTGGCGACAGAGGGGATCCTTGTCTTTTTGCAGGTCTTAGAGGAAAGCTTTCATTGTTTCACATTAAGTAGGATGTTAGCTGTAGGTTTTTCATATATACCTTTTTTCTTGATAAATTTACCTTTGTTTCCTAGATTAATATGTGTTTCTATAAAGAATGGGCACTGGATTTTATCAAATACCTTTTCTTCATCAATTGAGATGATCATGTGTTTTTTCCTCCATTCTCTTACTGTGCTGTATTACACTAAATGATTTTCTAATGGACAGCCACCCTTGCATAGCAGGAATAATTCACAAATGATCAGGGTTTATAATTGTTTTAATGTGATATTGGATTAAATTTGCTAATTTTTTGTGAAGATTTCTGAAACCATATTTATAAATGTTATTTGTCTATGGTTTTCTTTTCTTATCGTATCTTTGTCTTTGGAATGAGGGTGATCTTGACCTCATAGAATTAATGGGGTTGTATTCTTTCATTTTCAATACTTTGTAAGAGTTTGAGCCGGATTGGTGTTATTTCTTAGACTGTTTCATGAAATTTTCTTATGAAATCATCTGCTCCTGTGCTTTTCATTGTTGGGAGTTATAAGATTACTGATTTTTCTGATTTCTAGTTATTAGGTTGTTGATATGTTCTATTCTTTTTTCTTAAATCAGTGTAGGTAGTTTGTTTATTTCTAAGAAATTTTACATTTCGTATGTCATATAATTTATTGGCATCAGTAGTAATTTTAATAATTATGTGATAATAAAAATAAGATGATGAGTTATAAAAAAAGAATTATAGCACAGGCAACCCCTTTTAGGTTGGAAAAACGAGAATTAGCAATTCCATATGCCAAAAACTGAATGAATAAGATACTGAAAGACATTCACTGATCATTAAAATTTTCATTTGTATAAATAAATATAAAGTCCTTAATATTGACAATCTGGAATAAAATCTGTATTAGATAAACATCCAGATCCTTTAGTGGAGAGTCATATAACACTGTCATATGAAAAAAGATTTATTATTTATTTATTTACTCTCATGTACTGACTTAATTGCTTGGCAGACCACAAGGGAATTCTCTTTTTCAGCAATTCAGATGTTATGGTTTTTTTTCCCCTTTATTTAATGAGGCTTTAGATTAAATAAATGTTATATTGAAAATGTAGGGAATTCCCATATACCCCAAAACTTCCCCCTCCCACATTAACAATAAATTTCATTATTGTGGTACATTTGTTACAACTGATGAACACATATTAAAGTATTGCTACTAACCATGGACTATAGTTTACATTATACTTAACACTTTCTCCCACATATTTTTAGAGGTTTTGATAAAATGCATAATAACGTCTCTCTGTCATTGCAATGTCATGCACGGCATTCCATTGTCCCAAAAATGTCCCTATGTTACACCTGTTCTTCCCTCTCCTTCCACTGAGAAATTCTGGTGACCAGTGCCTTTATATCAATATTACAAGTTCTTCCAATACTAGACTTAAAATAAGTCTACCTTAGTTAATAGTTGCATTCCTCTTTTATATTTGTTCATTCCTCAGTCTTGTGGATTTGGGGATGGTGATGCTGCTTCTGATAGAGTGGCCTTAGATCCCATGGGGCAGATGGATGGAATTGTCTTGCTTGCCAATGTAGATACATTGTTTTTTCAGATGGGTGTGGTCCATTATTATTTTTTGTTAGTAGTCTTGGGTGAGTCTGATGAACTGAAGATTAGGTGTTGGCTGCAACTCTGCTGAGATTCAGGTCTCAACTGGCATATGAACAGCCAGAAGATTTAAGTCTTTGGGACCCATATGGGTATAGTGTTATTCCTATGTTGAAATAAAAGTGAAGAAGAATCTTATGTAGGAAAATTATAAATGAGTCTTCTGACTGTTACATTGGGAAGATAGATTATCATATATTCCAAGGTAATGCTTACTGATGTGATGCTGAATTCCTGGGGTTATCTACCCTGCCTGTAGTGTCTAGCTGTCTCTAGAGCTATAAGAAGCATGCCTGCTTGAGGCACTGGTTTCTGTGGCAGTCAGTGAGATCTTCCTGAGACATGTATAAGTGTAAACTCTGGAATGACCTCCTGACTACCTTTGAAATCTCTTAACCTTAAAAACTCATTTCTATTTACTATTTCTGACTTTTGGTCAAGGCCTTTTTCCAAATGCACCACTAGGTGGTGCTTGATAATTTTTCAGTGCCAGGGAGGCTCATCACCAAGAGTCACATCCCACACATGGGGCAAGGTAGTGAATTTACATACTGAGTTTGGTTTAGAGAGAGGCCACTGTTGAACAACAAGGGGGTTTTCAGGAGATAACTCTTAGCAATATATAATACTATGCTAAGTTTAAATTTCACAAGAGAAAAGTTCATAAGGGCAGCCATCAATATCAAGGGCCTGGCTTATTGGTCTGCCTTCCTTCACTAAGCACTGTCCATGTACTCTAGAGATTCTAGACACTCTGTTAGAGAATATAGTAGGACTCCCCAGGATGAGAATTAAATTTTCTGTTGGCTATTGTGTGAGTCTCCACCCACCAAGACAACACCCCGTAAATACATGAATACATGCATATTGCATAGAGGTATGCCCCAAGCGCAACCCTCCCCACACAACCCCCCGTCACTGACACCACACACCAGTGTTCCTCCTGTGCCATAGTTGCAACACTTCTGCAATCCAAAATCTCCCCCAAATCAAAGCTAAATAATAAAATAAAATAAAAAAATTAAAAATGAGTTTCAGCTCAGGTCACACTATTCTTCTGCCCTACATCCTTCCTGTCTTTCCAGGTGTCTGGACCATGATGTAAAGATTCAAGCTGCAGGGTTCATTTCCATTCATGGAGAATCAGATCCATGTGCTCAGGACACTAAAGAGAAAACCAAAGAAATCTGGCAGCTAGATGAGGTTTGGAGCTGTCATTTTTATTTTATAATTCTTTAGTGTGGCAGAAGGGCAAAACCTTTGTTTTGCTAACTCAACATTTGTGGGAATTAAAAAAAATAAAAAACATATCAATATTCAAGATTCCAAATTGATAAAATATGCAATTCTAGCAGTGGAGGGGAGGATTTGAAATGACTTGGGAGGAAACATTGGCATCACCTCATATTTAATAATAAAACACCGATCTATATTGTCCAAAAGACTAATGTGTGAAAATGATATTCAAAATATTAGAGGTTAAATGTACACAACCCTCCCCCCGAAAAAAATCACAACACATACACACACAAACAAAACATAAAAACTGTATAAAGATGTAAAAAAATCACAAATCTTCTAAATTTTTAGTAGAGAAAAACAAAGGATAATTATAAACACCTGAAAGTCTACATAATCAAATTGTTGTGTTTAAATGTGAATATAATATTGCTCAAAAGGTCATAGTGTCTGATTTAGGATTTAGAATGTCTCTTCTTTCCACATGAACAGGGAGTTTAAGTGATGTGAGTTTGGGGGTAAGTGTGAGACATTTATTATCTTGATTGTTTTATATGTTCATATTTGCTTTTATCCAACATTTTATATTGAAATGTCACAAAGTTATAAAAAATGGAATTGTATGATGAACACACATATACCCTTCATTTGAATTCATTAATTGCTAATATAATACATTATCTACAAATACATATGTTTTAATTTACAAATATATTTTAGAAAATATATTATCTAAAAATATACAAGCACTCTGTCACCTTGATTCCGAAGTAGATGTGCACTGTAGCGAAGGCATCATATGGTCATGGTTTATATAATGTTTTCTAATATAGTCCTTTGCCAGTGTTAGCATGTCTATATGTTCTAAAGAAATGCTCTAGATTAGTGATGCAACAGAGGTTGACCAGAGTTTTATGAAGCCATAGAGGCTGCTTCACTCTTTTTTACTAAATTTTTTTTTTATTTTGTAAGAAGCTTTAGATTACATAAATGCTATGTCAAAAATATAGCAGGGAGGGCAGGGAAAATAGCATCATTGTAGGCAGACATTGCCCAGCTCTTTCATAAAAAATGACTAAGAGGAGGCAAAATCCTACCCAAGTGAGTTGTTTTGGGAATTCACAGAGCTGGACACTTCAGAGAATTGATCTGGAGGGAGCTGGACAAAGAGATAAAGAGAATTAGGGAAAATTATGAGTTTATCACCCCTGTGGCTGGTATGGCAGATGGCTAAGCTCCACCATCAAGGCAAATCACCTCCATGGACCCCATGGCTCTCATCAGCCAACTGAGTGGTAGGGAGCATTCCCTCGGAGAAAGAGTAGTCCAGTGAAGGGTGGAGAGGGGTTTCCTTTCTGGGGGTTTGGAAACCTGATTCTCCTTTGAATCACAGGGAGGATACCAGCCAGCACTCTGCTGGGCCCAGGGAGAAGGGAATCTACTCAGGCAGGCTGTTCCACTCAGCTACCCTGGGAGAGAAGATCTTGAGCAGGAAAGTGGTGGTGATAGGCAACTAACAAACCTGGTCAATGAAAACTATTAAAAGTCCAACTAGCCTAATGGATATTGGTGTAGGAATAGCCCAATAAGCTTAAAAATCCTATATAGTCTATAGAGCTGCTGTAGTGCAGGGGCGAGAATTCCTGCCTTGCATGTAGAAGGTCACTGGATCAAGGCCCAAAACCTCCTAAGGGAAAGGGTAAAGAGAGAGTTAAGGCACACAGCTAACACCTTATGATAAGGAATGCAGAGACTGAATTTTACTGTGTTGTTTTGTGGTTCTTTGGATTTTTTCCTTTCTTTTATTCACTAAAACTGGATACATCACCTGTAGAAGGCAGGTTGCAGTGTGATTAATTAACCAACCCCAGCAACGTGAGAAGATCTCTAGGAGCATAACAGGGAAGTTTTTTTTATCTTGGATTATGTCTTTGTTGCTTATTAGTTTCTTTTTTGTTATTTTCCCTTTCTTTGTTATATTTTTTCATTTACTTATTTTTTCAACCTACTTTATTTCTCTTCTTTCCTTCATTTTACTGTCTTCTGGCTTCTGTTGCTTTTCTTCCATTCCAATACTGCTTGTTTCTTCTTCATTTTTTTTCTGTTTCTCTCTCTTTTTTTTTTCTTTCCTGCTATTCTCTTCTCAGCTGTAGGACCTTTTAATTCATTCTATTTTTTCTTTCTTATTTTTTTTATTCCACCTCTTTTTTATTCTTATTCTTTTGTATTTTTCATGATTTTTCACTCATATTACTTGGTTTCATAGCTCTTGCATGGTTCCTCTTCTACCATTTATGTATGATTATTACTATAATTACTTTTCTCTTCTTGCATCTTCATTTTCTATGGTACTAATATTTTTTCATGGAACATAAACAACAGTGAGGATATAGAACAATAGAAACCAAGTATCAAAAATTGACCTTACCACACATAAAGAAACAACATAAAATCCTAGAGGAGAAAGAGAAGCTAACCAATCAAATAAGCCCATGAAGATAAACAGATGAACAGACACCAACAAAAAATTACAAGCCATACTAAGAAACAGGAAGACATATCTCAGTCTAATGAATAAAGGAAAAAACAGGAGGAGATGCAGAATGTGGAACAACTAAGCAAGGATGCTCAAACAAATATCATGGGTCAAATTAATGAACTGAAAGAAAACATAAAAGACATTAGGAATACACTGGAGGAATATTCTGAAGAAATTGTACACATGCATAAAAAGATAACGGATATGATAGTGATGTATAGCACAATGCCAGAAATAAAAAATACACCGGAAGCACATAACAGTAGATTCAAACAGGCAAAGGAAAGAATCAGCAATGTGGAAGACAGCACATCTGAAATCAGACAGATGGAAGCAAAGATAGGTAAAAAGATAGAAAAAATCCAGCAGGGACTTAAGGATTTGAATGACAACATGAAACACACAAATATATGCATTATAGTCATTTCAGAAGAAGAGAAGGAAATGGGGCAGAAAGAGTATTGGATGAAATAATGGCTGAAAATTTTCCAGCTCTATTGAGGGTCATGGACAAATATGTCTAGGAAGTGCAGCACACCCTAAACAGTATAAATTCTAACAGGTCTACCACAATACATATACTTGTCAAATTGTGCAATGCCCAAGACAAAGAGAGAATACTGAAAGAAGCAAGAGAAAAGAGATCCATCACATACAATGGAAGCTCAATAAGATTAAGTGTGGAGTTCTCATCTGAAACCATGGAGGCAAGAAGGCAATGGTCTTACATACTTAAGTACTAAAAGAAAAAAAAATCCAGCCAAGAATTCTGTATTCAGCAAAGCAGCATTAAAAAATGAGGGAGAGTTCAAAATATTCAAAGATAAACAAAAATTAAGACAGTTTGTCAATAAGAAATCTGCACTTCAAGAAATACTAATGTGAGTGCTGCAGGTTGAAAGGAAAAAAAAAAACAGGAAAGAAAGAGACATGGAGGAGAGGGTAAGAATAGCTGAAAAGACAAAAAGAGAATTAAAAACGACATATGGTATACATAAACCAAAAGTAAATATTGCTAATGTAAGTAACCCTTGAGGGTAATAACATTGAATGCTAATGGATTAAATTCTCCAATCAAAATACAAATATTGGCAAAATGGATAAGGAAATATGATCCATCTATATACTGTCCACAAGAAATTTACCTTAGGCACCATGGATGCAAGAGGTTGGAAGTAAATGGATGGAAAAAAACTTTAATTCAAACACTAATCAGAAAAGGGCAAGAGTAAAGGTATTAATATAAGACAAAATAGGCTTTAAATGCAAAACTAATATAAGAGACAAAGAAGGACATTATATATTAATAAAAGGGGTAATCTATCATGAATAAAGAACAATCATAAACATGTATGCACCTAATACTGACTCAAAGTACATGAGGAAAACATTGGAAAAGCTAAGTGGAGATATAGATACCTCTACAATTAGAGTGTGGAACCACACTAATTATCACCTTTAAACAAAACATCTAGACAGAGTATCAATAAAGAAACAGATATCTTGAATAATACATTAGAGGATCTGGACCTAATATACATATATAGAACATTATACTCAAATACAGCCGTATGCACATTCTTCTTGAATGCACATGCATCATTCTCCAGTAGAGAGCACAGGCTAGGCCACAGAAAAACTCTCAGTAAATGCAGAAAGATTGAAATTTTACAAAGTAATTTCTCTGACCACAATGTAATGAAGCTGGATCAGCAAGGGACAGAAAAGCAGATTAGGCACAAACATATGGAAGTTAAACAATACGCCTTTAGACAATCAGAGGGTCAAGGAGATAAATGCAAAAGAAATCAACAACAGCCTTGAAACAAATGAAAATGAAAACATAATGTATCAAAACTTATGGGATGAAGCAAAAGAAGTGCTGAGATGGAAACTCATAGCCATAAAAGCCTACATTTAAAAAGAAGAAAGAGCTAAAATCAAAGACCTAAATGCACACGTGGAGAAAGTAGAAAAAGAACAACAAACTAACTCCAAAGCAAGTAGAAAGAAGGAAATAACAAAGATTAGAGCAGAGCTAA
>JAQZBX010107939.1:0-10603 GCA_029593785.1 Cabassous unicinctus
CCCTGGCCTCCATAGGAGGCCCTCATTTCCCAGCTCCCAGAAATTGCTTGCATTCTTCCTCACACAGCTCCCAACCCCATGGTATCTTATAACCAGCAATGATATGTTGATCCCTCACACTTACAATCTGATTTCCCCTTCTACCACCAGTTACAGTACATTCCCTTCTTTTAAATGGTTTACTGATTCATTTCCCCTTAGCATAATCTCCCTTCTGATTGACAAGATGTCAATTGATTAGTAACCTTTATTACATCTGCAAAATTTCCTGTTTCCAATTGACAGCATAAATATGAGTGTGGAATCTTATAATATTCACAGTCTTGGGGATTTTGGCAAATCATTTCACCTAATATCACCAAAATTTGTACAAGGATCCACATCCATTTGCTCTATTAACAGTTTTTACATAATGATAATATTCAATGAAAGCAACAAACTAATACATCATTGTTTATCCACAAAATGATTTCTTCTATGCAAAATGAGGATGTTAATTAGATAAGAGTAAATATAATATGGAACTCTAAGTAGAGAAAAGGGTTTTAGTGAATTTAATTTTCATAAATATATGTGTGATCCTGGACTAACTTTTTTCATTTAGTAAAGCCAAATTATTAAAACTCAGTTTATATAGAGATGGAGAGGAGAGAGAGAGCTGGAGACAGAGAGATGGAGAGAGAAAGAGAGAAACATTTAAACATTGAGCAAATCAAAAATTTTAATGTTTTGGGGGGAAATTTCTTATGACATTAATTACCACAGGAGCAAGGAACAGTGAAATTCAGGATAATTTATGCATAATTTTTAAACATTTGCCAATCAGTAAACAGATTTCTGTGGCAAGGATTATGAAATTGAAGGGTCTACCAGGTTTAAAAAGGAATTTAGAGACTTTTTAATAAAATTGGTTCTAATTTTTTATTGGGTTTTTCAATTCCTCTAATTAGTGTCTGCTTACAGTTAGCATACTGTTATTCCAGGAAACTCTAGCAACTACAAAACTAACTGTGAGGATGAAATAAAGACTGACACTCTACTAAGTCACCAGTAACAAATATCCTTTAAGCACATTGTCCACCTGTCTTCTCATTTTTCATCAGATCAAAACAAGTCATAAAACTTGAATAATCTGTTTCCAAAGGGTCAAACACAAAGGATTTCTTAGTTGCTATATAAAAGTATTAGTAATCTGTCAATATTTTGAGACATTGCTGCTAAGTATGGCAGACATAGGACAAGATGTAAGTGTTGCCTGAGGGTTGACACATTACCCACTTACAAAGTCACATTTAAGAATGAAAAATTGAGGGAAATTCTCAGATCATATTAACATAATGTAAGTCAGGGAGTTGTGGATACTGTGGTGTTTTGCTTTTCCCATTGTTTTCTCTTGGTGTATGAGCTGTTTGATAAATAACAAATTATTACAAAAAGCAGTGCCTTCAAACAAGAAAAAAAAAATTATTGAATCCTCGGAGAGCAGGAAGATACTTTACATTTCCCACCCTGTGCAACACAGTCTACCCCACTTTAAAAACCACTCAGAGGGTTCTGGCTCTTAAACCTCCACGGGGTAAAACAATGCTCTTGGTAGGAAGAGCTCACTGGGGGGAGAGGAAGGAAAATAAATTAGAAAACTGGTGGTGTTCTCAAAGTGAACTTTTTTTCATTGATGCCTTCTTTGGAGCTTCCTTAAGCCTCAGTCTCCACCTGGACTCCCCTGTGTCTCGATGTTTAAGTCCCACATTGCCGAAGCTTGAATCAGGGAGCCCCTAAATTTGGTATCAATTTCTGCCAGATAGGAGCACTTCCCAGGGGCTGGTCCTACTTTGCTTGCTTTCAGGGGTCCTTCCTGCCCCTTCTTCTTGCTCTTCTTCAACAGCCAATGGAGAGTCCTCCTCAATGTATTCGTTCTTTTGGCTTTGGTGACCTCCTGGTTGTTCTCTTCTGGGCCTGGTGGCATCATGGAACAAAGGGTGTCAGGAAAATCTCTGTTCTGGGTGGGGGGCTTCTCTTCCCTTGGCCTTGAGGTCCCTCAGCCTTTTTCTGGCAGACATGTTCTAAGGTGGAGTTTACGTTGCCCTCTATTTGAGAAGTGTATGGAGTGTAGTCTTATTACAGTTCATCTTTGTAAGGAGGATTTAGGGAGGTCCTGCTGCCAGAAGCTGCTCCCCCTGGTCTCCCTAGAGGCCCCCACCATCTGAGAAGCAGCCAGGACCCTCTGGTCTCACTCAGGACATGGCTGTGAGAGGCCCCAGAAGATAACTTACCTGATTCCATGCTCAATTTAATTGGGCAGTTCTGGAGCTCTGGCTCTAGATCCATTTTCATTCAAACCCCAGTGGAGGGGTTGAATGCTACAGGCTGTGAATTGGGAGCAACAGCAGCTGGTACTTTTGCAGGGGTGAGTGGTCCAGGGTGACTTCCCAGTCCACCACTGGATTGTCTCGGATTGGCCATGATGTTATTGGTGTTACTGGCCTGGTGGAAAGTCAGGGGCAGGGCAAGTCGATGGGGAGGAGGGATGCCTCTTGAACATGATCTTAGCAGGTGCACTGACAGCAGACAGGTAGGCACAGGGGAAAAGCAAGGCAAGGATAGGGAAGAAGTGAACAGGTGCAGGGGAGGCAAGTGGTCAGAGGATAAACAGTAGGAGAGGAATGAGGGTGAGAAAAGGGAGAAACAGAAGGAGGGAAGGTTGAATGGGTCAGAAGGCATCTGGGGTAGGTATGGAACAACTGGTGGCAGGGTGACAGGTAGACAAGGCAAACTGGAAAAGAGGTGCAGGGTGAAGGTAACCTGGGAAGAAGGAATGAGGAGGCTTTCAGGGTGAAGATAAAAACCAGGGATGGGAATGTGGGAGCAAACATCAGGGAGGATTCACAAGTGAGGGATAAGGAAAAGAATGTTAGGGACAGCCTTGTTGAGGGGATGGCCAGGGTGGGATAAGGGAGGAAGGAGGAAAAGGGAGGAAAAGAGGAGGGAAAGGAAAGGACAGGATGGTGTCTCCAAAGGGATGGTGGGTTTCCCCAGACACCATCTGGAGGGTGGTTCTCAACCCCAGCAGTGCTGTCAGGGCCTCCCACAGAGGGGCAGGTGGTTTTGCCCCTGGAGGGAAGAGTGAGCCAACAGAGGCAAGGACAGAGGACCCAACCAGAGATGTGACAAGCTTGTCACTCTGCAAGTGTGGAGGCAGCCTGGTGGTCAGAAAAAGGATGCCAAAATGGGTGCAGTGAGAGCAGCATCTTCTGCAAGGTCTCCCTTCAGCATATGGCCATCCCTGGGAGATGGAAAGGCCTACAGGTGACCAGTGATGTCAGAGTGTCTGGCCGGTCCAGGTTGCTTATGCAGGGGGCTGCAGGAAACAAAGTAGAGGGTTTAGTCAGAGGAAAAAGAGGGCCAGGAAACCCTTGTAGGCCTGGCTGGGGGAGGAGCTGCTGGTGCCTCATGTCTCAACTGGTTCCTCGCATCCCTGACTTTCTAGCAGACATTTTACTGACTCCCCATGGCTTTCTTATGCATTTCTACTCTCTGTGGTCCCTCACTTATCCCCCCTGCTCTGGGAACCTGGATAGCACAAGCTATGCTCAGGACGGTAAGCAGTAAAGAAAAAATAAAGATGAATCACTTTTTCCAAAGAGGACTCACACCAGGTGTCCCCATGGTGCCTCCCTGGCAAGCTCTACAAGCTGGGAAGTTAGGAGACTGGGTTACATAAGGTAAGTGAGGGCAGGAGTAAAACACCCTCAATGGGGATGCATGTCACAGCCCATTGGGTGAGGCTTTTAGAGAAATAGATTCTAAGAGCTCCAAAGATAAGGCAACAATGTCAAATGGTCAAGGATAACAGTGTAGGGGTTCAAACATGTTTAACGTGCAATCTTTTATCAAGGACTTTCACCCTAATTGTATAATGTGATCCCTACAAATATAATGTAAATCAAATAAAAAAAAACTTATTTCACAGGAGGAATCTCAGATTTAAAGCAATTAAACGTTGTCCTTAGCAGGCTGCACAATTCCTGCCTTCCCAACCCACCAAGATTTGTTTCAGTGTGTCTCACATATCCCACTTCTCCAGCACCTTCCCTCTTTCTTTACAAGGATGCATGGGATGTGAGAGTGTCCCAGGGTTTGATTGTCCTCCTTGAGATCATGTCCTGTGGGACCTTTGCTGACTGAGACGGTCTTTAACAACTGAGAGGCTCAGACTATGAAGGAGACTTGGGCTGTCAGGGATTGAGATGTGAGGTTACCCTTGGAGCTCGTGTGTTGGAAAGCAGAGCATTCCTTGTTAATTCACCCTTTTTCTCCACTTTCTTGCCTCTGCACTGATGCTGTAAACCCAAAAAGAAGATACAATTTCATGGGATACAGTCTCTGTCTTTTCAAGGAAACCTTCAGAACCTTATCCATGAAAGGCACATCATTTGTATTTCTTAAGCATTTTTAGTGAGTTAATTCCATTGATTATTTTTTCATCTTTTGAATAGCAAATCAATTTTTTCTGGATAAGATATCAATTGACTTTTAGTCAGGAGACCTTTTTCCGTCAGGAGTCCTCTTAAGAACCTGGTACAAAACCTCCAACCCACAGAACCATGTGTGGCCTTACAAAAGGATGCTGGTCCCTGATGTCACAGCTTGTACAAGAATATCTCACCACTGCTCTCACCATGAGCCCTACCACATGAACCAGGATTGGCCAAGTGATACCTGATGTGGGATGTGGACAGTGAGCAAGTGTTGAGGGACTGTCTTCAGTTGAATACCCTGAACATCCTAAGCATTACAATCCATAGCCACAAAAATTGTGTTCAGGAATTTATCCTCGAGCTCTCTGCCACACCCACCTGGATGGTTTGTGAGGTTTGGATTGAAATGATTGCCTTACTCCAAAATTGTCCTCCCCTTCCTGCTCTCTACATGATGGTCTCTTCTGAGAGTTTAGCCTCTGTATCTTATAATGGGCTTAGAAAAGTGAGAAGTGGGAAGGGAAAAAACAGTGACTTTCTACTGTAGACTGATCTCAGAGTCCCTTACCTCACTCGAGTCCAGATGTTGCTCGACTCTCTGGAATATCAATTTCCTCTGCCTGTAGTGGAGCAAGATTATTAAGAGCCCCACTACAGACAGGAATAAGAAAAGAGAATCCAGGACCCAGCTAGCTGAGTATGGGCTCAGCCACTGGGTACTGATATAAATCACAATGAAGAAAACACTCTCCATCATCCACAGCTAAGCGCTTCTTCAGGCAACTGGCACAGAGAAAGCACATTCCAGCCTTGAGTTCTGAGGTGACATCACAGGGCTTGGAACAGCCACAGAGATTCAATTGGTGGGGGAGAGGATGCCTAGTGGAAGGTGCACCCAAGGTCCATCCCACCACCACCTTGCTTCTCCTTTCCCCCCACTGACATCCCTTCTCTCAGCCTCTTATTATCTCCATATTTTTCTGTGCTTTCTTATTTTACAAATACCTTCTTTATTTACTTCATAGGTACAATTTTAGTGTAATTTTCCATTTCACTCTGTGCAGAAATATCTACTAACCAGTGTACTAATTCACCCATTCCATGTCTTTTGAAAATGTGAATTTTTCCCAGAAATTTTGCTTAAAACTCTTGATTACACCTAGATACTCCTCTTCTCTCAAATCTAGTGCCCTGTTGTGTGTGTGTGTGTGTGTGTGTGTGTGAAATATCTCAACTTATATCAGAGATTTTCTCCATGGTCACTATTGAAATTTGGGGTTAGATATTTCCTTTTGGTGACACTTTTGTCAGATATTCCTTTAGAGAATGAATTTACCAGATCTGACAGATCCTTTCTCTGCCTGCTTCCTACTGTGTCATTAGCTTCCCCACAATCTCCTTTAACCAGAGAATTTAATATTCAAACCATATCTTTCTATCAGTTCTCCCTTGACTTCAAGAGGGTTTTCTGTTTTTTTTAAAGTCTCTTAACAAACCCTGTCATTTAATGTTTAATTAGTTAATGTAATTAATATGTTTTAATATATTTCAGAGTAGCATTAGACTAAAGTATTAAAACAACAAACACACTTTTACAAATTTAGTGTACTCAGAAAAATAATTACCAACTCATAATAGTGTAAATATAGAACAAAGATTTCAACAAAATTGTGAGAAATTATTTTAAAACATGATTATTCAGTGATAATGAGTTTGTTTCTGAAAGACAAGTCATTTCTGTCCACAATAAAGGATCAAACTAAATGACTAAAATTAATAAATAATGCAATCATTATGCCAATAACATTTTGAAATATGGAGTTCTATATTGAATGCAAGCACTGGTTGTTTAAAGAAGTTGGATTTGAGAAGTAATTGGGACAAGAGGCTGTGAGACTCAGTGTTTTATTTTATTTTTTTATTTTTATTAGTTTTATAGACGGACTTGATATCTAAACATCTTTCTCTGAATAAAATTAAAGTTATTTTTAAAAAATAACAAGTGTCTGCCCACAAGTGTTTGATGTGGATTTTATTTTAGTATTTCTGTCAGCTCAATACAAAACCATAAGATCTTATAATCAAAATGCAATTTAAGATGACAAGACATTCAGAAATGACCTTCTACTGTAAAAAATCACAATGCTTGATTATTTCTGAGCTCTCAAGAGATGATTAGCAAGTCCTCAATGGACAACAACAGCCACCACAACAAAAAACTCAACAATGAAAATCAAAACAGTATTAAACTTATGACTGGAAGTAGACTGGAATCAGGTAGCCTGGAGTTGTGCCCAATCCATAATCCTTGTGCTTCACTGGATTTGAGCCCCACTGAGGAGCTGCCCTTCAACTTGGCTAATTGGAGGAGCTGAATATGAGACAGCCCCACATACAAACAAAAAGTCATGCATCTGCTGCATGCAAAAATCTTTGTCATTAATTGAAAAGGGGGACTTTGAAAAATTTAGATGATGTCCAAGTTTATAAAAGAACTAAACTTGTTTTTGTTGGAATTTGGTAGGAATTTGATACTATCAAAATGTTCCCTACTAATTCATATCTCATTTGCTGATTAATATTACATTTATATGAGAGAAGAGCTCTTCTCTCATATAATCTAGGCATTTGAATTATACCAAACTCTCAGAACAATGATCCCAATGAAAGAAACAGCATTAAAATCCATCCAAATTGTTGTGTCCAAAGCATCTGGCAGAAACCAAGTGAAATCACATTCATACATTTTCTGAAGATTACTGAAGTTAAAACTCAAACATATAGCTCATATTTATACTTAGAAAATAGATGAAGAAGCCCTTTATCCTGAGGTATTGAGAAAATAAACTTCAGCAAGCAGCAGAGGTTATTTACACAGTGGAGATACTAAACATGTATGAAGCAATATACAAAAGAAGCACACATAAAGAGTTTAAAAACAGTCTTCAGTTTTAAGAAGCATAATGAATTCAAAAATTTATTTCTAGTCACATTATAGTGGACCCAAAACATATGAATGTGAAGAGAAACTAAAACATCCACAACATTTGAAATAAAAGACACTGTGTGATTTCTTCAAAAAGCTAAAAATTATTAAATTTTCAATTAAAATTGTTTAACAAACATAACTATCAAGGATAAAAGATGGATTCTGAGAAATTGGCAGCAATGGTGGCAGGGTTTAAGAATTCCCTCATAAATTTGAGGGATATTAACAGCAACGACACCAAGAAATAACAAAAAAAACATATGACATTCCCACCAAAACAGATGGCAAGTCATTATGAAGAATTTTCAAAATGCAAAAAATAGGCCAAAGTACCAATAAACATCAAAAGTTCATGTTAACGATGTCTGTGGAAGGAGAAGTAGAAGGAAACCACCAAATCTCAGACAGACCTGAGAACATGGGAAGCACAAAGGAGTCAATTGGTGTTCACCAGAAATCAAACTGACTGCTGATGGAAGCAGGTACCAACCTAGTCACAGTGAAATGTGGGGAGAAAGGTAAAACTGGATGGAAAGGAAGGCAGCATTAGTAGAGATAGAGAGAAATTACCGAACATGAGAATAATGAATTGTATCTATGCAGCAAATCTAACAAACAAACCAATGAAGTATTAAAAAGATGTGATTCAGGTGTGATTAGGACAAAAAGCCAAACTTATGGGACGCATGGTTCCATATGTATAAGGGAAATTATCAAGGAATAATTGCCAGTTAGCCAGAGGTAGCTTCATTATTGATCTTGAATAATAAAAGAAATAAATATTCAAGCAACAGCAGAAAGAGCAACTTTCTTATCAGGGGAGAATCACAAAGCCATCCCTCAACTCTTAAACCCAGAAGTCTATAGAGCAAGGTTTGAAAATTGTTGATGAAAGTGCATTCTAATAATATTCTCAGTCAAGTTGTCATTCAAGTGCAAAGGCAATGAGCAAACATTTAGCTATTATATTAACTAAGACCTATAACACATTTGTTCCCAATGTCAACCAAAAAAATATCAGAGTGAAAAATTCAGCTAATGAAGTGTATCAAGTCAAACACTTCAGAAATAGAACAGCTAGGAGGATAAAGGAAAAGACTAAGGAAGACTTCATATTGTGCATAGGTTATTTTTTGCCAAATCCATCTGTAAATTTATTTATATCAATCAAATTACCAGCAAGAGTGTGTGTGTTTATATATATTCATAGCAGCATTATTGATAATAGCCAAAAGTGAAAACACCCAAATGTCTATCAATTGATAAACTGATATCAAATATGTTATATTAAAAAATGTAATATTAATCAGCAAAATAAAAAAGGAATGGTGTGCTGATACCTGTTGCAATACGAATGGCGCTGAAAATGCTAAGTAAAAAGAGCCAAATGCAAAAAGCCATATGTTGTATGATGCATTTTATATAAAATTTCCAAAATTGATAAACATATATATAAATAGAGTAAACTATTGCTTGCCATGATATTGGGGATAAGGGAGTGTAGAGTAACTTAATGGAGATGGAGATTCTTTGTGATATAATGAACATATTTGAAATTAGACAATGGCATTGTTTGCACAAGTTTGTAAATTTACTCTAAACTGCAGAATTGTATATGCTAAAAGTATGAATTTTCTGGTATGTGAAGTATATTTCAATTAAAAAATGTAGGAGAAAAATAGTTTTTAGTCATTCATTAGGAGCATATAAATAGAGAAGGGATGGAAATGAGAATAATTCTATGTGGCCACTCTAGATTGAATGCATAATTTTGTACTTTTTAAAAAAAATAATTGCAAGATTGAGGAAGTGTTCCTGTAGGTTGGAAAACTTTCTGAAAGTTTTAAAGATCCCAATAAGTAGGAGATTGAAAGTGTTCTGCAGTTTGAAAACAATTCTATTAATTTTTCATGGTATTTGCATATGTCTGCACATTTTATGTTATCCTTACATAGAAAATAGGACTCGAATGATCATGAATCCTATTTTCATATAACATAATTTCCATTTATAGCCAATTGTTAGATTGCTAGGACATACCTTATTTTCGTTTCCCATGTTGATCACTATGCCTCTCTCGTTGTTTTTCTTCATCAGTCTTAACATACCCTTACCAATTTTATTACTCTTTTTAAAGAATCTATATTTGTTTCCATTCATTCTCTCTGTTTACACTTGTTTCCTATTTCATTAATTTGATTTCTCTTTTTCCTTATATTTAAATCCTTTGACTTATTTTTCTATCAATTTTGGAAAATTCTTGTGATGGGTATTTAGATCATTGATTGACAGTTTTTCTTCTTTATATCTAAATCATCCATTATAGGTTATAAATTTTCTTTCAATTCTTTTTTTTTGCTGCAAGCCACATATTTTTATATATAGTGTTTAAAAATGAATTCCAACATATTATCTAAATTCCTTTTTGATTTCATAGCTGAACTATGTGATATTTATGATAATATATTTTAATTTTTAAGCATGTGGGGAATTTTAATTTGCTCTTTGTTTTTAATTTCCATTTAAATATATTTTGAAGAGAATCTAACCTTCCTGTGGTTGTGACGTTTTGATATTGTTAATAATTATTTTAAGTTCCATATATTGTTTAAAAAAATCCATTAGTGCTTGATAAACAAAATTCTTGTGTAAATTTTCTGTATAATTTTAGATTTTTTTCAGGTTAATATGTTAATTGCTGAAAAAGTAAATTGCTTAAAGTAAAAAACGTGAAAAAATACCATGCAAAAATTAACAACAAAAAAAACCCACAACAAAGCTACTAGAACTAATAGATAAGTTCATCATTCTGACAGGGTGCAAGATTAATCCTCAAATATCAGTAGCGTTCTATACACTACAAATGAGCAATCTGAGGAGGAATTCAGAAAAACAAATTCCGTTAAAAAAATAGCCAAGAAAGAATCAAATATTTTGGAATAAACTTAACAAAGGACATAAAGGATCTGTATTCAGAAATCTACAAAATACTACTAACAGAAACCAAAGACGACCTGAGTAAATAGAAGGGCATTCTATGTTTATGGATTGGAAGACTAAATAGGTTAAGATGTCAGTTTTACCTAAACTGATTTACAGATTCAACGCAATATTTATAAAAATTCCAACAGCCTTT
>JAQZBX010107940.1:0-10611 GCA_029593785.1 Cabassous unicinctus
CTGCTCTGAGAATTTTCTCTTTATCTTTGACATTTGACATTCTGAGTAGTATGTGTCTTGGCATAGGTCTATTTGGATTTATTCTGATTAGGGTATGATGTGCTTCTTGGACATGTAAGTTCATTTCTTTCGTGAGAGTTGGGAAATTTTCAGCTATTATTTCCTCAAATACTCTTTCTGCCCCTCTTCCCTTCTCTTCTCCTTCTGGAACTCCCATGACATGTATGTTGTTGCACTTTTGTGTTGTCATTCAACTCTCTGAGCCCCTGCTCAATTTTTTCCATTCTTTTCTCTCTCTGTTCTTTTCTCTCTTCAATTTTAGCTGCTCTGTCTTCAGTATCACTTATTCTTTCTTCTATCATTTCAGGATAGAAATGATATCCCGAAATGTATGCCTCTGCTGTTGTATGCCTCAAATGTGTTTTTGACCTCACCTATTGTGTCTTTCATTCCCATGAGCTCTGTTACTTTTCTGTTAAGGATTTCAAATTCTTCTTTGCATTCACTCAATGTCTTCTTGATGTCATTTATCTCTTTAACTATATTGTTTTTCAACTCATTAATTTGATTTTGGAAATTTGTGCTTATCTTGCTGATTAGTTCTCTCAAATTCTGCATCTCTTCTGGGACTTTGATGTATTCCTTTTCTTGGGCCATGTTTTCTATTTTCTTAGTATGACTCATAATTTTTTGCTGGTGGTTAGGCATCTGGTTAGGATGTAGTTTACTCAGATGCTCAATATCTTTCTCTTTTATAGGGATTTAATGGCAGGAGACTGTGAGTTACCACAACTCTTTGATATTTGGCTCGACCTGTATTGTTAGGATTGTCCTGCTGGTTGCTCAAAACTGGGCACTGGACCCAGTAATTGGTTGTAGAACCGCTTCCTTGGGCCTTGGGCAGGGAGGCTATAGAGGCCAGGAAAAGCCTCTCCTACTTATTTTTAATTTTTTTATATGCACTTCCTTGGTCTGCCAGGAGATGGCGCTCTTTGGCAGCTCTCAATCCAATGCCTCGTCCGAGTGTATTTGTTGCAACACAGACCAGGTTAATGTGATAGAGCTTTCTGTCGGAGGCTAAGAGCCTTGTAATTCAAACTTTCTGAGACAGTTCTCCAGTCTTCTCTAGCAGCCCCCTCCCTTTTCCCAGCTAGGAAATATTTCCACTCCCCTCTGAGTCCTCAACAATCAGTCTTTTTTAGTAGAGGTTTGTATATCATTAATCCCTTGCAGGCTCCAAGGCAAACAATGGCGCATTCCCTCCCAGCCTGGAAGGGCTCTTGGGACACAGCAGATCAAACCTGCGAGTCAAAAGCTGAGTCAGCCCCAGGCTGTCTCTCGCCTTTCCTGTAGAGTCCTCAACATTTAGTCCAGGCTAGAAGAGAGGGATATTGTGAGGGTCAGATTTCTCCAGTCCTTCACTGGCTCCCAGGGCAAACCACCATGTGGTCCCACCTGGCCTGGAAGGGCCCATGTGGGTACCACAGCCCAAATTTGTGGGTCAGAACCTGAGTCAGCCTTAGGCTGTGTCCCTCTCTCCCCCCTTTCCTGGAGTAGTACATCCCTGGAGCCCCCTTTGTCTGTAGTCGCAGGCCCAGGGGCCCAAGAATTGTAAAGAGTCTTTAGTGTGGGGCAGGGTGCCAGCAGCAGCAGCCACTGCTGGTTCCAACTCACGGTTCTGTCCTCGCAATTTCCCTCTTTTGTATCTCTCTCCTCTGGGTGGTGTGCAGCCTTCACCTGCTGTCCTATACCCTAGAAGATCTTTTTCAGGGCTGTTTCAGCCTGTCCTCTAGCTATTTTTCTGGAGAAGAGATTCCTGTGTCTTACTAGTCCGCCATATTCCCAGAAGTCCTCCCTTGCCTTGTTTCTGATCTCATTGGGAAAGTTTTCAGTCCTTCCACTTTGAGTACAATGCTAGCTGTGGGTTTTTCATATATGCCCTTTACCATGCTGAGAAAGCTTCCTTCTATTCCTATATTTTGGAATGTTTTTATCAAGAAAGGATGCTGTACTTTGTCAAATGCCTTTTCTGTGTCAATCAAGAGGATCATGTCATTTTTCATCTTTAATCTATCAATGTGGTTTATTACACTAATTGATTTTCTTGTTTTGAACCACCCTTGCATACCTGGGATAAAACCCACTTTGATTATGATGTATAATTCTTTTAATGTGCTTTTGGGCTCAGTTTGCAAGTATTTTGTTGAGGAATTCTGCATCTACATTCATTAGAGAAATTGGTCTGTAATTTTCTTTTTTCATAGAATCTTTATCTGTTTGTGATATTAGGGTGAAATCTTCATAGAATGAGTTTGGTCATGTTCCTTCCAATTCAATTTTTTGGAAGAACTTGAGCAAGATTGGTATTAGATTCTCTTGGAATAATTGGTAGGAATCACCGGTGAAGCCATTTGGTCCTGTGCTTTTCATCTTTGGGAGGTTTTTGACGATTGTTTCAATGTCTTTGTTTGTGATTGGTTTGTTAAGGTCTTCTGTTTCTTCTAGGGTCAATGTAGGTTGTTTGTGTGCTTCTAGGAATTTAGCCATTTTGTTTACATTGTCTAGTTGTTTGGCATACAATTGTTCATAGTATCCTCATATGATCTCTCTAATTTCTGCAGGTCAGTGGTAATGCTCCCCCTATCGTTTCTGATTTTATTTGCATCATCTCTCTTTTTCCTTTGTTAGTCTGTCTAAGGATTTGTAAAATTTTTTGATCTTCTCGAAGAATTAACTTTTGGTTTTGTTGATTCTCTCTATTGTTTTTTGTTCTCAGTTTCATTTATTTCTGCTCTAATCTTTATTATTTTTTTACTATAGCTTGGTTAGGGATTAGTTTGCTGTTCTTTTTCTAGTTCCTCCAGGTGTGCAGTTAGACCTTCGATTTTAGCTCTTTATTCTTTTTTAATGTAAGCACTGAGGGCTATAAATTGAGGGACAGCAGTTTGTCTTGGGTCAAAGTCCCCACTGGCTGAGACCTGTGAAACTTACAAGACAATTTATCTGCATCCAATATACAAAGAGATAGGCATAGGATAAAAATTTTCATTACCAAAAAGAGAATTTGGGAGGGAAACATGAGTCACTGGTCCCCACCAGTTCAGTAAACCTGCAGGGCATACTCCATTAGATTTCAAAGTCTGAGAGTCATTTTCAAGATGATGGTTTCTTCTCCCTGGGGCCTCATTGGGGGCCCACCCTTTCCACAGGCTTGCCCAACAGCCATTTTTTTGTTCTACCCTCATCAAGCATCTGGGTAGTGACTGAGCTCCAGACCTCACCCTCCAAGTACACTGAGGTGATGGCCACTCTTTCCCCAATCTCTAGGGTAGAATCTCAACCTCCTTAGTAAAGTGAGGTGGCAGCAACATTTTCCCTAATCTCTGGCATACAGGCCCAACCCCCTCAACAGTGAGTTGGTGACCTGGCCTTCCCTAATCTATGGGGGACAGACCCACCCCTCTCAGAGCAATGGGGTGTTGACCTCACTCTCCCCAACTCTTAGGGAAGAGTTGCTCTACCCTCTCTGTGGCCTGGGGTGGCAAAACTCTCCCTGAACAGTGGGCTGGAACATCCACCCTCTTCAACTGCAGGGGCAAACTCACCCTCTCTGTACACATGGGTGGGGCCCTTCTCTTGGCCCAAGGAGATATCTTAATTCCAGATCTCAGCTTCCTTGGTTTTCCTCTTAAAGCCATTTTCCCTTCCATCTCTCCCCTCCATGTCCCTTTTAGTCCAAGACTGACAGTGGTTTTGTTCACACAGATCTCACAAAAAGCTTGTTGGTTTAGCATGAAGGAAGCAGGGGTCCAAGCCATCAGACAGTAACACTTTCCACAAGTCTTTCCTGGATAATTACACTTTCAATCCTGGCTTTCAAGTCCCAAGTTTAGTTAATTCCTCAAATGGGGCACTATCATCTTGGGGCTTGATTTCCAGAAGCTTGGAATTTCTGGAATCAATCTGACTTCTTTGTGCCCAACAATTCAGTTATCACCTTATCTCTTGCCTCTAACATTTTGCTATAAGTTGCAAGGAGAAGCCAGGCTGCATTTTCCACATTTAGTTTGGAAATCTCCTTGGCTAAATGTCCAAGTTCATAACTTTCAAATTCTGCCTTCCATATAACATCAGGAGTCGATCTTGCTAAGTTCTCTGTAACTTTAAAACATGAATCGCCTTTCCTCCAGTTTCCAATAATAGTTTCATCACTTCCTTCTAAGGCCTTATCAGAAGTCTCTTTAGCATCCATATTCCTACCAACAGTCTCTTCAAAGCAATATAGGTCTTTTCTATCAAGCATCTCACAATTCCTCCAAAAAAATACCCCTTACCCATTTATAAAACCGTTCTAGCATTTTTGGTAATTGAATCAAACTGTACCCCACTCTCCTGGTACCAAATTCTGTATTAGTCAGCCAAAGGGATACTGATGCAAAGTACCAGAACTCTGTTGGCTTTCATAAAGTATTTATTTAGGGTAAAAGCTTACAGTTACAAGGCCCTAGAGAGTCCAACTCAAGGTTGTTTTCTCACCAAAGTCAGTTGCCACATGTTGAAGCAAGATGATGGGCATGGAGGACCGTTGAATATATGTATGTCCGTTATTGTTTCTATTTAGAGACTAAGTATGGTTTAAGTTAATGTGTATGGCTGCCAAGTTGACAAGCGGCTGACTGTTATGGTTAGGCTAATGTGTCATCTTGGCCAGGTAATTGTGCCCAGTTGTTTGGTCAAGCAAGCACTGGGCTAATTATAATACAAGGACATTTATGGATTTTAATCATCAGTGAGTTGATTGCATAGATGGCTGATACATCTACAATCAACCAAGGACATTTCTGTCAGCAATGAGTGACATTTTATCCAATCAGTTGAATGCCTTAAAAAGGGAACTGATTTCAGGATTCAGAGAAAATTTTCCAGCTCGACTTTGGACAACAAACGTCTCCTGGGAACTCATCAAGGACCTTCATTGGAGCCCCTGTTTTGCAGCCTGGCTGCAGAATTTGGACTTGTGCATCCCCACGGTCACATGAGAGAATTTTATAAAATCTCGTATTATTTACAGATATTTCCTGTTGATTCTGTTTCCTTAGAGAACCCTGACTAATACATGCACCCTGGCCTGAAGCATGAAAGTAAGGTCTAGGCAGGAGAGATTAATTCGTAAAAAACATTACAAAGCTGAAAGGAAGGGTTGTTTTGAGAAGGGAGATGGCTATGCAAGAGAGAGAAGGGATAATCAATTATGTAGCTCTCAGAGAAGACTGGAGGGAATAGAATCCAAATGCAAGTAGAGGGATGAGCCTCAGATGTGGAGGGACAGCTCTTCCCTCTTTTGAAAAGGTTGAGTGCAGATACAAGTAGATTTGTATGCTTCATTTATTCAGCAAACATTTTGTGTATCTATCATGTGCCATGCACAGCTCCAAGTGCTGGGGGCAAACACATAAAAAGAAAAGCAACCATCACCATCAAGGATCTCACATAAGGATCTCACAGTCAAATGTGAGACTGCATGGTAGCAGCGATGATGGTGAGGGCCATGGGGATATTAAGCGTGGTTAGATGTGCACTGGAAACATTTGTAATGCAGATTCCAAAAATTCAGAGAAATGATGGGGATAGGCGCATGGCTCGGATGCTGAAAAGGAACATATCTTAAAGGGCATTGGGAATCTCTCAAGGTCAGAATTCAGAATGTGCATTTTGTCCCTGGGAGGAGACAAATAGTCTTTCCAGTAAGAGGTAAGGATTCCAGAATTGAACAGTTGTTTGCCAACATAGGATAAGATTTCTCCAAAGACATTTTCTTACCAACTTTCTCCTTGAAAACTGGAGCAAAGACTTCAGCCTGCACATGGCATTGGGCTTCCAATAACTGCTCGGCCTGCACTTATCCTGAAACAGCTGCAAACTAGTTCTGTCATGTCTCACATACTTTCTACTCTTGGCTTATATCCAAAAATGTAAACCTTTCTAGACATTTGTCCTCCCTCACACTCTCATGTCCATGTTCCTTGGTGCTTTTTTCTCTTCCTTGTGATTCTTTCTTTCCCCTGCGTCCCTCTCTCCCAACCTTTCCATTATGTTTTTGGAATTCCACTACAACTTTTACCTTCTTGACTTAACTGAGAATTTGAATATCCCATTAGGATACTGTAGCTATCTGAAATAAAGGTTGTTCATTCTTTCAATGGTCAGTAGGGTGTTTGGTATTCTCCTACATCTCAAACATTATACCATCAGCCATCCTTTTCGTAGGTCATGTCACCTGATTATTATTTTACCTGGCATCACTGCCATCCATCAACATCTTGATTATTTCTGTATATTCTTTCATTTGGCACCAGAGACACCAACTTCCTCTTCATTCCAAATCCTGCTATGTCTATGTAGATGACCCAACAAATACTCCCATACCCCCAATCTCCTTGGTCTGCTCAATTCCAATGGTCTTCAGGTCTACTCCTCATTGGGCAACTATTCCCATGGCCATATCATGGACCTTGTCATCCAGAGCTGCTTCACTTCTGGAATCCTGAATTCCAATATCTCACTAACAACAATCTGCTGGAAGGTTGGACCTTCTGTGTTATCATTACCGTTTGTCCAGTGCTCCAAGCCTTTGACTCCCTCTGTCCTCTCCCACTCTTTCAGTCCCCTGCTGGCTTTACTTCCATCCCTGAGCACCTAGACTACATAGTTTTACATCATTCTCCTAAACCAATTTCTTAAACCATATACTCAAGTCTCTTGCTACCTTCCATACTTCACCTCCAGAATCAAAAATCTAGAAAAACTCGAACTTCTAGTTTCTCTGCACTTGTCCGTGACCACCAACACAGTTGAAAATTGCACACTCATGCGATTGCTGCCGCTAATGCTTTCTGTTCTGGCCAGACCCTCAATCTTGCTCAGCAATACTTCTGCCTGCCCTGGTCATTCCCCTCGCAGTCCTCACAGCAGTGCCTTCACTCCTTCATCATCCTTCTCAAACCCGCTAACCCACACTTTTCCATGCCATTTGTGTTGGTTTGAGTCTTCTGTGGACCCCAGAAAATTGTATTTTTAATTGGTCCATTCCTGTGGGTGTGAGACCATTTTTTATTGGATTGGATTCAGTTGGGGGCATTTGATTGATTTGCTTCAGTGAGGCGTGACCCTGGGTGGGTCTTGGCCCTCTTGCTGGAGTCCTTTATAAACCAAGGACTGAAAGCAGAGACACACAGAGAGAAAAGCAGAAACAGAGAAAACCCAAGAGGCTGGTATCAGTGGAGCACAGAGGCCTGGAAAGAGGTCCCCAAGAGGCTGGAAGAGACGAGGCCCAGAGGAGAGGGCAGAAACGAGCCATGTGCCTGGTCGCCCACAGCTGAGCTCTGGGAGGAAGTGAGCCTGCAGGGAAAGGCAGAGCCCTAGACAGAGACCAGCTGCCCTGGTGCCCTGCCACGTGGCAGGATTCCAGGATTGCCAGCAGCTGACCTTTGGCGAGACGGCATCTCTGATGATGCCTTGATTTGGACATTTTCACAGCTTCAGAACTCTAAGCTTTTAATCTAATTCCCACTATAAAAACCAACCCATTTCTAGTGTTTTACATTGGCAGTCTTTAGCAATTTAAGACAACCATTTTCAACAAAAGACTTCTTTTCCTAATTCAGAATAAAATAGGAGTCTTAAGACAGGTGCCTGTCAATTTATACTCCCAAGGATAAACTGCACAATGTCAGCTTCCTTGTTCCACCCTGCCAACCACGTATCTGCACACATTTATTTGCATTTACGTCAAATATTAGTATTTGAATCTCCTCCTGTCAAGGATTAATTCTTGAACTTGGCTCTGGATTGCATTTCTTTCTTCTTTTCGGGGGACTTTTGTCAATTTTTCTCTCCTTACTTTATCAATAGTCTCTTCCTCTCTACTATATATTTTTTTCAATCACTATGAAACATGCCTAAGGCTCTCCCATATTTCAAAACAATAAATAACAAATCATAAAACCAAAACAAAAGTGCCTTCACCATTCTCCTTCTCCCCTCCAGAGCCAAGTTTCTGGGAAAAGTGATCTTTACACATTCTTTCCACAGCTTCACTTCCTTTTCACTCTTCATTCAGGTTCATTTCTGCCCCCACCAAGTCAACGAGACTCTTCCTTCAAGAACGGCCAATTGTGTCTCATTTGCTGAAGCTGAAGGCCACGTGTCTGTTCTTCTTTTACTGGGCACTTCCGCCCCACTTGATTCCAATGCTGTCTCCTTATTGCCCTCGTTTGTCTTCAATGCCTCTGTTCTGTCCCCCGACCTCTTTTTCTACTCTTTCTCATGCTCCTCTAGGCTATATTCCTTTGTCTGCTCCTTAAATATTGATGTGACACCATTGGATGATTGCATCTACTCCCATGGTTGGTGTTAATCTGGTGGGCTAATGACTCCCCAAATTAGAATTTCTAAGCCAAACTTCTTGGAATACCCAGTTCTAATTATATGCCCAAAGAATCAGAAATTTTGCATAAAACTTCACTTGTAATCTACCTGGGCAAATCTGGTCTTTCTCCCATTTTCCAGCCAGAAAGCAGGCAGTCATCCCTGCTCTGCCGCATCTCCTATATCCAGTACTCATGGAGTCTTGACATTTTCACTTTCTTGACATTAAACATCTGACCCTTCTTTTACCATTCCCTCTCCTATTTTTGATTTAGGCTCTCAACAATTCCCTGCTAAATTACTGCCATGACCTCTTGTATTAGTTTCATATGCTGCTGTAACTTATTACCAGAAACTTAGTGGCTTAAAACAAAACAAATTAATTATCTTGAAGTTCTTATGGTCAGAAATCTAAAATGGGTCAGCAAGGCTGTGTACCTTTTAGAGATTCTAGGAGAGAATCTGCTCCCTTGCCTTTTCTTGTTTCCAGAGGCCGCCCATATTCCTCAACTCATGGCGCCATTCTCCATCTTCAAAGCCAGCAGTTAGGATCTTCAAATCAGCCAGTCAGCCTCTCTCTCTGTCTCAGTTTCCAAAGATTCCGATGTGGACATCTTTGGGGGACTCTTACTCAGCTTACCACACCTCTTAACTGATTTCTCTGCCTCTGCTCTCCATCCTTCCAATCAACTCTCCGCGCTTCAACTAGACCAGTCTTTCTAAGTTACAAATCCGCTCATGTCACTTCCCTCCTTAACACCCTGCAGAGGTGTCCTTAGTCTTCAGGATGAAACCCACCCCTTGAAGACATGGTGCCTGATTACAGCTGTCCTCTCACTCCCAGTTTCTGCCTGGCACATCTCACTCAAGCCATATGACCTATTGGAATTCCTAAAAACACCGTGCTCTCATTGGCCTCTGAGCCTGCAGGCCTGCCCCTCCTTCTGCCTGTTACACCTTCCCTTCTCTTCCTGACTAATGCCCACTTAACATATAAAGCTCAGTTCAGGTGTTCTCTGCTCAGGGAATTACTCAGGGGCCCATTCAGCGTGCCCTTGTTGCACCCTCGGCTTGTATGTTTCAATTCCTCATCACACCACAATAACCTTTCTCTCTGCCTGACCCTACCAGGTCCGAGGTTCTCGGGGCAGAGATGGATTGGCTGTCTAACTCCCTAGAACCCAGCACATGGCGGTGTTGAGTGTGCTTTAAGTCTTGGTCTACCGCAGACCCTCTGTGCTCCTCACACTGCCCACTTTGAGGGTTTTCTTTCCTCCCCCACGACTTTAACATACTGGTGGCTCCCAGCCTGTCACCCCAGCCCAGGCTCAGCCCTGGGCTCCTTACACAGACCCTCCTCCTGGCGTCTCTGCTTGCCTATCACTCATCTACCCAAACTCAACATGACAAACTCCAAGTGGATGGCTTTGCCCCAGGCTTTTGACAGGCTTTTTTGTACATGGTTCCACCAGCTACCCAGTCAGTTGCCTAAGCTAGAGTTACCCGTGACTCCTTCTCCCTCACCTGATCATTCCTTAAGCTAAATACAATCTACCTCCTAATGTTTCCAAAACACTTCTTTCCATCCCAGATCTGGGGCTACCACCATCATCTCTGAAACCTGGGTTGCAGCCAGTTTCCTTCTCTCATCTCCCAGCTCCTCCAGGCATTTGCATTCTTCAAGTAAGAGTGAGATTTAAAAAGCACAAATGCCTTTCTTGGACTTAACCTTTCAATGGTTTATCCTCTCATCTTGTGCCCCTCTCTCTTCATGCTCTAAACTCCCTCTGTTTTCTTGAACCACCGCACCCTCTTGCTAGGGAGCCTGGTACCTGCATGGAAAGAAACACCCTTCTTCTGTGCCCCTTTGCCTGGCTCACGTGTCCTCACTGTCGGGCCTCAGCTTGGACACCTGTCCCTTGGAGAGGCCTCCCTTCCTCCTCGGCTGGATCAAGTCCTCCTGGTGTGTTTCCACAGCGTCCAGACATTCCTCTGTCTTTACACTTTTCATATCTTATTGAAATTGTTGTGTACTTCTCCCATAATGTAAGCTGAAAAATACACATGCTCACTCTGCGGCAAACATTGTTCTAAGTCATTTTACTTGTATTGACTCATTTAATCCTCCCAACCTTTATTGCCATTTTACAGAGCAGAGACCACATCTTCCTTCTTTACATTACC
>JAQZBX010107941.1:0-10599 GCA_029593785.1 Cabassous unicinctus
AATAAAATTTTATTTAAAAAATTTCAGAGAACATTTAGATGTGTTTTGTGCCAACTCATTTGCTAATGGACAAAATATCAAATGTTTTGCATATAATTTGCATATAATTGTCAACTACTTTTGGTCCTTCACTCTGATTCTCAGTAATTCTTTAATGATTAAGAAATGAAGTTTATTTCTGATCCCAAAGCATTTTATATGATTTATAAAGTAGCAAAAACTAAACCCAAATTTCCTCTCTATTTCTATTTTTTGTTAATGTACTACGGCTGAATTAACAAAATCAGCTAACTAATATCAGACTTATTCATTTAACCTTCAACATGAAATTCTTCTCTTCATAGTTTAAAATTGTCTTCACTCTGGCTAAGCTCTTTGATGCTGGTTAAAAGTTGGTTCAAGCTTTATGTACTTTCACAGAGTTACAATTTTTTGGGTGGGGCATAGTAAATATGGAAAATTTTTTCTAGAGTCAAATTTCATTGCTTTGAGCCATCAGTATACAGGCTCTTCTGGATACAAGCCACTTTATGATTCCCTTAAAATTCTTTGACTTTAAACTGCTTCCTTCCCCAACAATGTTACTGAAAACAGAGATCCAGCTTGTTTGCAGAAGGTACCTCTGCTCCCTACCCTCCATGCCCCATGGGAATCCTATGACATTCTGTGAGAACACTCTCAGTGCCCACCTACTCCCCATATTTCCTTCTCCCCACCATCTCAAGGAAGGAGACTGGGAGCTGGCTGGGGGTCTCTGCGGAAGCAGTGGGATTTAATTCACCAATATTAAAATCCTAAAGTACCCAGCAAAAATTGGAGTCTCATGATCTTATCTGAGGTGTATTTTGAAGGTTGAATTGACCCTAAATATCTCCATAATTTTTTTGATAAATCAGCTGTTCCCAAGTGTAGTGTCACATCACAGTTAATGAAGCCCTTCAACTTGCATCATCTCTTTAATCTTCATAAAGGATGAAACAGGCATAGAGGGGTTGAATGACTTACTGAAGGTCACACAGTAAGTAGTAGATCATTTGACAGTAATTTTGTAGTCTTCTCCACAATATCAACTAGATAATAGACATGGCAACCAATAACACCTCTTGGGATTACTGTTAGTACTTGAAATAGGATAAATGTTTCCTTGATACATTAGAGAAATAGCCCAAAATGAAAATCTATCCCCGTGATTGGGAAAGCGTTAAAAAATAAGTACCATGTGTGTTTTTTTTTTCCAGCAAAATGTTTATTCTCACAATTTTTTGGTTGGAA
The DNA here is from genome assembly GCA_029593785.1 of Cabassous unicinctus. Classification (NCBI taxonomy): domain Eukaryota; kingdom Metazoa; phylum Chordata; class Mammalia; order Cingulata; family Chlamyphoridae; genus Cabassous; species Cabassous unicinctus. The sequence goes on from JAQZBX010107941.1 coordinate 1,273, forward strand.
GGAGTCTGTTAAATAAGCAAGGGGATGAAGATGCCTATCAATGTTTCAGAACTCTTCACAACTGTGTTAGTATGAAACATCTTTTAAATTTTTATATGTACATGTTTTTAAAGAGCTGCTACTTCAGATGACAGTAACTCTTCAGTGTTTATTTTTCTGTCCAAGTTTCTGACTTTTTTCAAAAGGCTACTTAACAGCTGGCTGTGAATTGTTTCACTGTCTTTTCACTCTCCCCTTTTAGCTCTTCCTTGTGGGCATCCAGGCACTCTAGAATATTAAGAGACCTCAGTTTCTCCTGTTCCAAAAGTCTTGTAGCTATTGTACCAATGGGAGACATAGGCAAGGGACACAAAGTTATTAACACATCTTGGTCATTATACTCTCAGACATAGTCTCAGAAAAATTGGCTTCATTAACATCTAGTATTGAAGGCAAAAAGTCAGTTTTACACAAAAGGTTAAACAGCAAAGAGATGGTGTCACTGCAAGGGCTCATATGAGGGCTCTGGGGCTGAGTATCCTGGAGATGGTGTCTCTACTATCTGATGCTCATCTTCTCAGAGACCAAAGACCTGTGCTCAGTCTTTACTTCGTCATGTCTCTGTTGTCCATGTGTGGGCTTGAATTCTGTATTCTTGAACTCTGTTGCTCCTCTGTGGGTAAGTTTAAAGTTTCCATCATATTTGTGGGGGGCACATCTTAGTGGAAATCTCCAGCTTAGATTTGGTATCCAACAATTCTTTCTCTAGTTGCTGATTTTCAGACACTAATTTATTTAATGCCTCAATATAATTCTTCAGGAGGTCTGCTAGAGAACTCTCTTTTGCCTGTAAACCCAATTCCAATTTTGTCACTATTTCAGAAAGATGATGATTTTCTAACTTGAGTGACTCCAGCTGATCCAAAATCTCCTTGTGCTCTATCGCTTTTTCTTCTGCCTAGTATTTCTGCTTTTTGTATTTCTTCCAAGTCTGAGGAAGAACATTTGGTGCAAGCAATAGTGATACCTCACTCATGCATTTCCCGAGTTAGGTGGGAGATTTCCATGTTCATTCTTTTTAGTGCCGAACTGCAAATCTGTTCAGCCTGTAAAATCTGTTCTTTCAAATTTTTAATCTCTGCCTTGTAATCATTGTTATGTCCTTCCATCTTCTTCAATTCTCCATATTTTGCCATTAGTTCTTGACCCAGCTGTTACTCCAAACTGCCTTCAAGATGAGTCACCTCTGCGTGCAGGAGTTCTTTACTACTGTGGGTGAAATCTAATTGAGAGAGCACATTTTCTAAGTCTCCCTGCTCTTGAGAGTTGTAGCTCCTTTCTGTCCATGACTTCCAGTGACCTTATGAGCTCTACTACGTTTTGAGTGTCATTAGCCTTTGCTTTTGCTTGTAGCTTCTCATTTTGAATTTGTGGTTCATGGATGAAATTTTCTTGAGATTGAAGGATTGCCTTTAATTCTCTCGTCTCTTCTTGCAGAACCTCTAACAGTTTTTCAGGTTCTTTCTGGTCTTCTTCTTTTCACTGCTGTTCCTGAAGAACTGTTGTATTAATTCCAGCCAAGTCCTTGACCCTCATGGTGAGGTGCTGTATTTCCAACTCATTGGCACAGATAGTGTCTTTGGCCTGCTCCAACTTACTGCTAAGGTGCTGAATTTCCACCTGACTGGACAGCTCCACAGACTCTAATTTCTGTTTCAGATTGTCAAACTGAGCCTGAATGATCTCTGATTGTTCAGCCAGAACCTACCTCTGTGCCTCCAGAGAAGATACTTGCTGCTGAGAAATCAAAAACGTTGCTTCTCCCAGTCCAGAGATTTCTGACGAAATTCCTCTATTTTTCCAGTTAACCTGTCAAATGTCAGACCTATCCTCCCTGTGATTTTTGGTGCTTCCTTTTGAGTTCCTTGTTGGCTTTTTCTGTAGCTTTTCATAGCTTCTCTTCAGTCTGCCTAATTCTTCGTGTAGTTTCTTCAACTCCTGTTTATATTCCATGGCCATTTCTTGCTTGACCTTCTCATGATTTTCCACCTGCTCATGCAACATTCCAATTCTTTGTGTTTAATATCCAACTGACTTTTAAGAGCCTAGTTTCACGGATGTACAAGCATGTTTCAAGAGCATGCATCTGTCATTCTCATTCAGATTTTTTAAGAGCTTACCATTAGGTCAATCTGTTTCATGAGCTCCTGTAGTTCTGCTTCAAAGGATATCAAAAATCCCCTGCCATGTGCCCGATTTTGCATTCCTTCCAACAAAGCCTCCATGACCAAATCTCCTTTGGTTTGACAACATTGGAGGTTGCTAGGGCACTGATTCGTTACTGCAGTCATGAATTAAATAAATCGCAAAAAGTTCAGGAAGCCTACAGGGTCTGCTGTGTGCCCCTCCATTTAAAAGGGAGAAAGGCGAGTACGGTTGGCCTTTCCAGGAAGGCAGCACCTTGGGAGCAGCTTGTCCACCGCACCTGCCTGGTGGGAAGGGCTGACCAGATGGCAGGCTCGGCCAGCGCAACGGGGAATGCAATGTTCACCCTCACGGGTCTGCAGGCGCTTGCAACCAGGTGGAGAAGCGGGCTGCGTGATTGGATCTGGGTGGACAGGGGCGGGCCTGGTGGTTGGCAGGTGTCTCCCAACTATTGCCTGCCACGCCTCTGGGGCATCTGCGGCACCATCGCCTCATATGTTTTACATGTTTGAAATATTCAACTAATTCCAGTGCTATAGACTTGACTAAAGACATGGTAGTTAACAGAAAAGTTCTAAATTGAAAATAATCTTGTACCAATGTACATCTGCATGTGTGTATACCTATTGCTTAGCATGCTTAATACTTTGATATCATTTTCTTAACCTATTGCTCATGCTGAGATTACAGTGGTTTCATTCCCATCTCTATAATTAAATTCACATTTCTTTTTAATTACATCCTACTGCATTTCTTAGTCAATTCTAATCATTAAGACTTTTTAAACTTTAATGAGTAAAAATTACAGATTTCAAATATAGTTTAGCAATAGTTCAGTTTTCAGTTTAGTATATGAATCTCATATTTTTCAAATGCAGTATGAAACATGCTTTTTTTCCATAAGAAAATTATGTACTCACTGTATGCAAACAGTATAAAACAATAAAAATCAATTCCCTTACTTAATGAAAATGAGTGACATTTGCCTCACATTACCAGTCTCTCCATTCCCATTCCCCTGCATACTAGTAAAGTCAAATAAAGTGGAGTTCATCTTTTCATGGTTCTCTGTCATGTTTTCTTCAACTTTAATCTCACTCACCAGATCCTAAGTATGACTTCCCTTTACACTTCATTTTCTATTACTGAGGTGAATTGAAGTTGTATGTACCCCAGAAAAACATTTTATTAAATAGAATCCATTCCTGTGATTGTGAATCCATTATAAGTAGGACCTTTTGACATGGCTTCTTCAGTTAAAGTGTGGCCAAACCCAGTAAGGATGGGACTGAATTCTATTAGTGGAGTCCTCTAAAATCAGAATCAAATTGAGCCAAAGAGAAAAAAAAGCCACAGGGAGAATCCAGGAGCTAAAATCCAGCTGAATCTGGAGGAGAACACAAAGGCATGGAGATACCTCCTTGTGTACCACTATGTGATAGATGCACTAAGGACCAAGGATCGCTAATAGCTGGACCCAGAATGCCACAGTCTGCAGGGAGAAAGCATCCTTTCAATGATGCCTTGATTTGGACTTTCTTTTAGCCTCACAACCATGAGGAAATACATTCTTATTGTTTATCCTGATCCATTTCATGGTATTTGTTTGAGCAGCCATGAAAACTAAGACAATTATCATGTTTAATAAAATTGGTAAGCAGATGAGATAACTTAGTAGAGAAGCTAGTGCTCTGTGAGTAACTTTTTATTCCATTCCTAAGACTGTTTGTCAGGAAAAGCATCTAGAATAATATATTGTGCTTGTAGGTTCTTTTGATATAGTATTTAAGTTGAAAACCTCATGAGAAATAGGGGATAGCAGAAGAAGCATGAAATAGGGGGTGGAGCTAGAAGGTGAGGGTTGAGTATTCTATTACTAGTCCTGTCATAAATAAATGTGGGTGACAAAATTCATCTTATTAGATAGTTGGAATAAAGTTCAGCCTTGGTAAATGGAATTGCTTATATTCTTAAGTTTTTCTTTTAAAATACCATTTTGTACGTGTCCCTTTACAATAAGTTTTATTGGTGAAAAATTTTTGTAAAGAGAAAAAAGGAAGAAGAAGTAAGTTTTTTTTAAAAATGAAAACCTACTAAGATTTGTACAGAAAACAATCCCAATGCAACTCTACCTACCTCCATAATGCAAGTTTTAAAACATCATGAATATGATGAGCTGCCTTCATCAGGAGTCCAGCCAGAAGCTTCAGCGACTCCATTATTTAGCTACGACTGTGATTCTGATGCTCTTTCCTTGCCATGATGGGTGTTCTCCTGTCTAGCAAATCTGAGTGACTCTGAATATTCAGGTACACTTTAAAGAAAAATATTTTGCTTCAGCAGAATGGTAGATGCATAAGAATTGTTCTTAGCTTCTAACAATAAGATGTTGAATATTCTACATACAAAGAGTGAGCTGGTAAAAGAAAAACATAGACACTCCAATGTTTTTCTCATCCTCCTATCTACTCTCTTGGAGATAAGTATCATCATTGAGCAATAAAGTTTCCCCCGTTATGGAAGTCAACCCTCCATTACAAAAAGAAACTTAAAACCTACCTTTTCCCTGAGCAAAACCGGTCAAATCCTATGTTTATTTTTCAAAAGGTAATACATGGGTTATTAATGGAAGCAGTGGAAATTTGTTGGCCATAAAATCAGCCCAAAATTTGGGGAGAGAGTCTTTACTCTTAAAGCCAGAAAAGAAAAGACATCATTGTTTTTTTCAGTAGGATATAAGTAAGAGAATTGGAGGAGAGGAAGTTCATTAAAAGTGTTGCATTCTGAATCCTGCTATACTGGTGTTAATAGAGAGAGTGAGCTCTTTGTAGTCATTTAAAGCAGGTGATGATGATGATGATGATGATGATGATGATTATCCTCCAGGATCAGTAGACTCTTTAGTTATCTGGTCTCTCATAAAGAAATTGTACTACATATGTATGTTTATGCCCAAACTCAAAGAGTCTATTTAACAATTTTATAAATTTGGAAAATGAGAGCAGACTTGATTTTCTGGTCCTACTAGGTATTTATCAAATTAGCAGTATCAAGACAGATTTTGCCTAAAGGTCCTAGTAAGTTTATAAGGACACTATAAAGTCTTTCTTGGGATCTTCTCTCTGCATTAGTTCCACGTCTAGTTGACTTGGAGCCTACAAATAAAACAAGAATTTTAGATCATTTTAAACTATATTGGTTTTCTCAATTTCGTCTCATCACTTGTAAAAGGGAACAAATCCTAGGGTAATAAGTATTTGACCCAAAAGCTAACTTCATACCACCAAATTTTTTTCTCTTCCAGATGTGTCCTGTCAATAGTAAAATAGGGTTCATTGAGAGGTTTGGGGAAATAAGAAATACCCTTATAATGACATATGAACCATTTGCCTCCTGATAGCATGACAAGGCATACACTTGAAATGAAATTAATATTTACTATTGTTAAAGTTAGTTTTCTGGGAAGTGGCTGTGGCTCAAGCAATTGAGCACCCATTTACCAAATGGAGGACCTGGGTTTGATCCTTGGGACCTGCGTGGCTTGGAGAGGTGCAGGCCCCCGCATGGTGAAGTAACGCACAAAATAAAAAATGATGAAACAACCAGGTAGAAAATTTTAAAAATTAGTTTTTGGATCATACCATTTATTATCTACAGTTAAATTTCATGTAATATTGGCTTAGTTAATTGTGAATGTGTGGAGTTTAGAGATTATCTCTTTTGCTTCTCTGTTGCCCTTTGTGTCTTGATTAGTGAGAGGAGATGAAGAATGGAGCTAGTTGCTGGTTCCAGCACACTTTCACTTACAAAACCTGAAATCTCAGAAGTCCTTTGTCCTGCACTGCCATGGTAATCCAACCTACCCTATCTGTTTGCATGATTACCACCTCATTAATTCCAATCTGTGTTTTAAACACATTAAAGCTTTTTGAATGAGCTGTATGAACAGAACCACTGTCAGCCTGGACTAAAAAGGACATGGAGGGGAGAGATGGAAGGGAAAACAGATTCAAAATAAAACCATGGAAGCTGATGTATGGTATTAAGACATCTCCTTGGGCCAAGATAGGGATCTCACCAATGGGTATGGAGAAGGTGAGTTTGCTTAGGCATTTGAAGAAGGCGGATATTCCAGCCTGCTGTTCAGGGAGAGTTTTGCCATCCCAGCATACAGAGGGGGTGAGCACATTTCCCAAGGGTTGGGGATAATGAGGTCGACACCTCAGTGCTCTGAGAGGGATGGACCTGTTCCCCATAGGTCAGGCAGTGTGGGGTCTATACCCCATTGCTCTGAAAAGGTTGGGCATGTCCCCCATAGATTAGGAAAGGCCAAGTCACCAACTCACTCTTCTGAGAGCATTGGGCCTGTATGCCAGAGATTAGTGAGAATGTTGCCGCCACCTCACTATACTAAGGGGGTTGAGACTGTACTCCAGAGATTGGGGAAAGAGTGGTCCTCACCCCAATGTTTTTAAAGGATGAGTTTTTGAGCTCAGTCACTACCCAGATGCTTGATGAGGGTGGAACCAAAGAAATAGCTGTTAAGAAAATCTGAGGAAAGGGTGGGTCCCCATGAGGCTTCAATGATGAAAAGAAACTATCATCTTAAAAATGACTGTCAGACTTTGAAATCTAATGGAGTATGCCCTGAACGTTTCCAGAACTGTAAGGGACCAGTGACTAATGTTTTCCTCCCGAATTTTTCTTATGGTAATGCAAATGTTTATCCTATGACTGTCCTGTTGTATATTGATTCATTGTTCTGTAGGCAGAGGGGACTTTGCCCCAAGACAATCTGTATTTTTTAAACCATTTGTGATATGATTTTGTACTTAGCATTGTTACTGATTTAAGTGCTTTATTTATTTATTTATTTGTATATTGTAATGTCTTTTTGGAATTCAGAGGGTTGAGTGTAGCAATTTAATATTATTTATGAATTCCAAAAAGAGATATGGATTAAGTTTATAAACTGGTCTGTTCTTCTGGTCTGGGTGTGATCCCCTTTGATTGTATTAGATTCAGCTCAATGCCTTTGATTAAATTTTGTTAAGAATAGGGCTTTGATTTGACCACATCAGTAGGGTGTAACTCAGGTTAAGGCTCATATAAATGGGCACTAACTCAAGAAGACACCCAGAAGAAGATACAGAAGAGAGAACTTTGTCAGTGTTGAACCTGCAGCCTGGGGAGAAATGAGCCATTCACAAGATAATTTACAGTTGAACTTGTGAAAAGAACAGAGCAGCTGAGAAGTCCTGAGAGACCAACCCTATGCCAGTCTACAGCTGAGATAGGAAGAAACTTGGCCCATGGAGCCTCAATAGGAAGAAGAAAGGAGAGACCAAGAGGGATTGCAGTCCTTCTTGCTTCAACACGTGGCAACTGACTTTGGTGAGAAACGAACCTTGAGCTGGACTCTTTAGGGCCTTATAACTGTAAGCTTTTACCCCAAATAAATACTTTTTATAAAAGCCAACAGATTTCTGGTACTTTGCGTCAGCACCTACTTGGGTGACTAATACATCTTCTAAGCTCTAACTTTGAATCCATTTTTGTAGTTGTATGGGATGAGTAAAGCAGCAGGAGAGATAAGGTAGGAGTGAGTGCTAAACTCTCTTCTTCAGAGCAGAGAACTCAGATATACAAACAGTCACAGAAAAGGTGCTCACTGTCCCTGGTATTTCTGTTCCACTCAATACCATTCAGCCTTGACTGTACCTCCCTGTGACTGGCAGTAATCACAGGCTGTGTGAACACAAAGAAGAGAAAGACTCTATCCCGACCAAGGGGCAATATGGGACAGTGGTTCTGTCATTGCCCTTAGGTCTAGGCAGACACTATCTCTTGAATTTGGACTCATTGTTCAACTGTCCTTTGCCTTAATTTCCTTGTCTGTTAGACAAAAGTGAGTAATATTACCCACATCAATGGGCTGCTGTCTCAATAAATGAGATAATCCATGTAAAGCACTTATAGAGGTTGGCAAACAGGAGCCCTCAACAAATATTGGTTCCATATTTTATTATTAAAAGGAATAGCACAATCTATGAGCGGTATCAAATGGATGCTATAGACCACAGTTAGTGGTGATAGTCTGATGATGTTCTTTTATAATCTGTAACAAATGTTCCACAAAAATATAATGTGTTGGTGGAAGGATGTTGTATGGGAATTCTGCACATTATGCATGATTGTTTTGTAAGTTCACAACTTATTTAATAAAAAAGAATATTAAAAAATAGGCCATTTTTTAGTGCATTAGAATTGTTCTGCATGATCTTGCAATAATGGATACAGACCATTTTAAATTTTGTCAAAATTTATAAAAGTGTATGGTCCAAAAAGTAACCCGTAATGTAAATCATTGACCATGGTTAGTAGCAATACTTCAATATTTGTACATCCATTGTAACAAATGTACCATCCACATGTAAAATATTTTTAATAGGAGAAAGGGCAAAAGGGGGAGGATGTTGGGTATATGGGAATCCCCTCTATTCTGTAGGTGACTTTTCTGTTACCTAAAACTTCTTTGAAGATGTGGCAGTTTGATATAGTTATGAATTCCAAAAATAGATATTGATTATGCTTGTAAACTGGTCTGTTTCTCTGCATGAGATTAAATTATGATTAGGGCATTGATTGGGGCATGTCAGTAGGGTGTTGAGTCCCACCCCTTGGTGGGTGGGGTCTCAAAGATAAAAGACATGGCAAAGGACAGAGCTGGAGTTTTGAGTTGGAGTTTTTGATGTTGGAGTTTTGAGTTGGATTTCTGAAGCTGAGTTTGAATGCTGGAGCCTGGGGAAGCAAGCACACAGAGGAGCTTGGTTGTGAGGAAGAAGAGAAGGCTCTGGGAAGAAATGAGCTGATCGCCTGTTCATCTGTAGCTGGCCTTTGGAGAGAAGCAAGCTTATGCCCGGAGAGAGGCAAGCCCTTGGAAGAGAGGAACCCAAGAACCTTGAACTCTTGCCAGATGTCGGCAGCCATCTTGCCCCAACATGTGGCAATGGACTTTGGTGAGGGAAGAAAATTATGCTTTATGGCCTGGAAACTGTAAGCTTCTACCCCAAATAAATACCTTTTATAAAAGCCTACAGATTTCTGGTATTTTGCATCAGCACCCCTTTGGCTGACTAATAT
>JAQZBX010107942.1:0-10598 GCA_029593785.1 Cabassous unicinctus
CGCGCACCCCGCTCCGCGGCGCAGAGGTCCGGAGCCGCGCAGCGCACGTGCGCGCCGGGGAGTTACCTTTGGGCGCTCGCAGGTGTCCCCTCCAGTCTTTGCAGCAGCACAGTCCCATGGCAACCCCGCGGTCCCGCCGCTGCTCGCGCCGCTCCAGCTGGCACCCCCAGTCCCCTACCCCGGGCGGCGTGGCCGAGGTCCAGGCCGCCGGCCGTGCCCAGCGGGGTGCCCACGGGGCAAAGCGTCCCCGGCAGGACGGGCAGCCCCGCTTGCTCCCGGCCCCGCGCGGGCCCCCTGTGCTGAGCAACAGGAGGCCGCGCGGGTCGCGCCCCCCGCCGCTTGACACTGCGCGCCCGGCGGTCCCGCGCCGGCTCCCTGCGCTCCCGGGCGCCCTTCCCAGGCCCGTTACTCTCCCTGGGCGCCGGCCGCGCGCCCGCCGGGAGGCCGCCAGGGGGCTCTGTGCGTGCCCGGGAAGGCTGCGGCTTCCTCCTCCGCCCCCGGGGACCCGCTTGGGGGATGGAGGTGGGCCTGGGGCTGGGGCACGACACTGGCCTGACCCCTCGGTGCCTCCCCCACCCCCAGCATTCTCTGAGCAGTCACTTCAACGAGGGGGCGCGGGGGAGGTGGTGGCACGACACGTGTTCCGTTCCAGGGCCGCACCGCTCAATTTTCTCAGCTCACCTGAATCTGCAACAGGTGAGCTACCCGCAGTAAGAGTGCCCAGGCTCCCGACCTGGCTGGGCTCCCTACCTGTGCACTGCAGGCCACCTCTGAAAGGTCAGGGAAATGTCACCCTTCCTGGTTTGCAGAAATGAAAGGCTTGATGGCATCAAGCAGTTTAAACTGTCTACGCTCAGTTTCTCTATAAAATGGGGGAGAATAATAGAAACGGCCTCAGGGGATGGTTGTGAAGATTAAATGAGCTGATATACATATCACTTAGAACACACCTGGCAAAGTGCCTTGTAAATGTGAGCTGTCCTTCTTGTCATCATCAAATGTTGGTGAGGATTTGGGCTAACAGGTACTCTTTGCCATAAGAGTGTGCTTTGGTGCAATCACTTTGGAAGAGAACTTGGCAGCTACTTATGAAAACTGAAAATGCTAATGCCCCGTGACCAAGCAATTCCATTTCTCACCGTGTGCCCCAAGAAATGTGTGCCCAAGAAAACCTGTACGGGGCTATTCACCGCAGCCTTGTTTGTAATTGCCAAGGATTGGCACCATCTAAATGTTCATCAGTAAAGAAGCTGTAAAATCCACTGGCACTGTCTAAAATGGGACACTATATAAAAGGAAGAGTCAGAGCCAAATGTCAGATTTACAAAGTGATACCACTTAGGTTAAACATACCTGCAAAACATTACTATAGAGTTTCACTGGGTGCAAAATCCAACAATTATCTCCTGGGTGCTCCATTAGGCCTGGCACTGATCTAGGTGCGTGGGTCTAGAAAACTATATCTGGGGGGTCAGGGGAGGACAGCAGGAGTGGTCTTCTCTAGAGAGAGGGTGTCTTGGGTGACAAGACTGCATTGAAAGTGGATGTCAAGAGACAGTGGTCTGATGAAAGGAAGGTGCCATGGATTGTGTAATTAAAGGTAAGTAAACCAGCAAATGAAAGGGGCTCTTATTATGCCAGGTTCTTTTTCAAACCTCCAGGTCCTAGAACCTGTCCCTGACCCCGAAGCAGGACCGTGGATCAACCCCGGATCTCTTTGGCTTGGCTGTGATTTTCTCCCTTCCACCCCATCCTATCCCATCTTGGGAGAGCAGAGGTGCAGAGGTGGTGCAGGAGGGGAGCAGAAGTAAGGCCAGAAGGCAGAGGCTGACCAAGGAAGGCATGGAGAGAAAGAGTTAAAATGTGGGGGGCGGCGGCGGGGGTGGGGGGAATGAATTAGAGCAGGGAAGAGGTTTTCCCAGGAGCTCAGTCTTCATTCAAAGGAGAGATTAACCACAGCAAGGCAGATTTCTCCAGAGAGACCAGGGTGAGGCGTTGGGGGAGAGAGGAGGGTTGGCCTGCACTAGATCTGGAAGGAAAGATGTTTTCACTTCATGACATGCAGGCGGGGGTTGCAAAGAGAGCGCGACTGAGAAAAGACAGAGAAGCTGACTTCTGCTTGCTGCCAAGTCATTTTAAACGGTTTTAGCACCAGCAGAATCACTTTGTTGCACGGGCTTAATGAGGCCCCAGGAATTCCAAGCTAGAGCTCCCTGGCATTCAGGGAGAGCATCTGCGGGGAGCCAGCCCCCCGGGGGGATTGTCCAACGGCCAACTCCTACATTTGGAAAGCAAGATTTAAAAGAAAACATCACAGCGGCCATTGTCGGGCGCTTGTTTATCTTTCTAAGAGGAAGTAGCAAAGCAGGATCGTTTCAAATGAGCCTATTATAGAGGGTCAGCGTCCCCATTGAACCGTTCAAATATATTTTAAGATACTTGACTTTTCCAAGTGGCTTTAAGCATTAACTTCCAGGGCAGTTTGGCAGACAGAAAGCCAGGCAAGAGCTCCTAGAATTATCGCCTTTGGTTTCACACAGTTTAATTCCTGATTATACATAGTGTTTTTGTACTTTTCGGGATGTGTATGTTATTCAGCAAGGGGGAAGGAAGATAACATTTACAACGTGCTACTCACCATGGGCCAGGCAACTCACAAATGTTATTATCTCACCTGAACCACAGGATGATCCCATAGGACAGATGCTATTAGATTCCATTTAGAGGAAGAAAATAAAATTAAGGGAAGTGAGACTTCCCCAACGCCAATGAGGTGGTAAGTGACAGAGTCAAGATGGATGAATGGATGGGTAGATGGGTAATGGATGGATGGACGGATGGATGGACGGATGGAAGGGTGAGTAGATGGATGGATGAATGGATGGATGGGTGGGTGGATGGATGGATGAATGGACGGATGGGTGAGTGGATGGATGAACGTATGGATGGGTAGATGGATGGGTGGACGGATGGATGGATGAACAGATGGATGGATGGATGAATGGATGGATGGATGGGTGGATGGATGGATGGATCAGATGGATGGGTGAGTGGATAGATGAACGTATGGATGGGTAGATGGATGGGTGGATGGACGGATGGATGGACGGATAGAAGGGTGAGTAGATGGATGGATGGATGAACAGATGGATGGATGGATGAATGGATGGATGGATAGATAGATAGATGACATTCCCTAGTTAGGCCTAGAGTTCTGGGCTGTAACTGAAAAAGCATATATAGAATTTACCTGAAAAATCAAACTCCCTGAACCTAGTTCTGTCCCCCAAACTGATCATGATCCCAAACCTACATGAATTGAGCCAAAATATGAGGAACAGCCAGTACTGCAAGGGTCCAGCTGAGCTCCAGCCTCCCCATTCCAGAAGAGTGTCCAGCGAATCTGGGGTGGGTATCCAGTGACTGCAAGGGGCCCTGGGAAGTGGGCTGGATACCAACTTCAGAGGACAAAAGCTCCATGGGGCGGGGGGGGAGCCCCATCTCCCTGCAGCTCTGTTCCATTTTCCTGGGAGACCCATATCAATGGTACAGATATGGGGCTGGTTTCTAGGAAGGCTGCCACTGCTGCTGGCATCCCGGGGCCTGGGTAGCCTGAGCCCCTTGTTCTGGACAGCCCTAGGCTGTGCAGAGATTTCCTTATGAGACTCAGGACCAGAGTTTCATAGCCCTTCTGCATCTTGCCAGACACACCCAAGGGGTCCTCACAGTGCCATTTCAGGGTGTGAGCTCTGCCCAGGAATGCTCAAGGGAAGGGTAAAATGGGGCATGCCATCTTAGTCACAGGTGTAGCTTTGGAGGCAGCAGTGAACATTCATTCGTTCATTCTGTGTAACAAATGATGACCGAACACTGGGCAAAGCCCAAGGGATGAGCTCTGGGGAGGCAGGGAGGGTGCCCTGAGAGCTCTGGGGAGGGGGCAGTGACCCTTCCTGCTGGAGTGGTCAGGAAAGGCTCCACAGAGGAGGGGTCTTTGAGGTCAGATTTGGGACACGAGGAGGACCCCAGAAGCTTAGGGGATGGCCTAGGAATGGTCCTCCAATGGACCGCGTCATTCTCAGGTTAAAGCAGAGCCACAGCAAGACATTTTGTAGGGGAGGGGTGGGATGCGACCTGCCATTCTGACTGACCCGTCTGGTGGCTGGAGTGCAGTAGGGGCTGGAAGAGGGGGACTGGATGGGGAGAAAGCTAAGGACCCAAAGGCGTAAGCCAGGTAGGGGGTGCCGGGGTCCAACATGGCAGCAGGTCAGATGAGATGGAGAGGAGGTGGGCGCTTGGCTAGCAGGAGGCGCCCGTGAACCACACTTCCATTCTCATGCCCTTGTTTGGTCCTCTCCCCTCGAGCCTGGGCTTTCACCAGCGGAAGGTGGCAAAGTGACTCTGGGCCAGGTCCGTGACTATGTCCTAGGAAGGCCTGGACGCCTCCAGGGAAAGCTGGTCACCCCTCAGGAGCAGCAGGGCTCTCCTGAGCACGCCGTGCTGCGAGAAGCCCGAATTTGCAAAGTAGAGAGGTGGCATGGAGCACTAAGTTCCCAGCCAGCACTGCGCCAGTTCCCAGCCATGGAGTGAGGCCAGCCCAGAAGTGGGTCCTCCTGCAGATACCTCGTAGAGCAGAGACAAGTCCTCTGCACTGAGCCCTGCCCAGATTGCAGAACAATGAGCAAACAAATGTAATATTTATTTTAAACCACTAAGCTTTCAGTAGTTTGTTACGCAGCAGAAGATAACCGATACATAGGAAGTAATACGTAATAACAATGGCTAACTTTGCCTGGCCCTGATGGCTTGTTAGGCTGGGAGCTTTCCTGTGTAAGCTCACTTACAAATCAGAGCAAACTTATGTGCTCGGTATTATCATTCTTTGCACTTTAAAGAGGAAGACACTGAGGCACAGAGAGGTGAAGTAATATGCATGTGGCCACACAGCTAATTTGTGGCTGAGCAGGGATTGGAACCCAGCCGGCCCTGCTTTGGAGCCTGTGTTCTTAATAACTGTGACAGATATTTTGGAAGGAGAAGGAACTGGCCATGATGATGAATTAGATGCCCTGTGGGTCCAGGGCAGGTCCGTTGGCGAGACACCCAGTTAAAAAAGACAAAACCCTCAAGTGGCAATGCAGAGTCTGGCAGGAAGACCTTTCAATGCTCACTGTTCTGTTAGCGGGTCTTGACGAGGGCAGTGAGGAAGGCGCTTTAGAGACTGCTCATTCCAAACCACACCTCCGACTGCACCGGACTCGCAGGCACGGTCTCGTTTCCTACAGCCTTATGCCCAGTGTACAGATAAGAATACGGGCACCGCCAGGCCAGGTGGCAGTAGGCGGTGGAGCGGGTATTTGAATCTGAGCCCTCTGATCTCCACCTGTCAGCATCCTAATGACCAAGTTCTCTGTGAACAGCCAGCTGCACACACAGCAGACTCACAGGCATGCTGCAACTGGAGGGGCTCTGCATTTTCCGACAACTCTTCACTTTTCATGGGAAAGTGAGGTCCAGGTAGGCTAGATCCACTCCACCTCATGCATTTCTGGAGGGCCTACCTGTGCCAGAAAGGTACCAGGTGAGTCAGGGATGAGGTGGGCTACCCACTGTCAGCTCCAGTTGTTCAGTCTGAAACAGACACGCAGAGATGAGAAGCAGAAAGGAGCCTTGATTTTGTGCCAGATGATTTGGATTTGTACGTCTGGCTGTACATTGGGTTAAACATGTTAACTAGCACCCTGTCTCCTACACTATCCCTCCTCATCAGTATTGTAGTTGAGACTAACTTTACAGACTCTTAGTTGGGGTTTATTTTTCTTAATTAAGTACGTGACTCTGATGAAAAGAGGTATCGCTTTCTTTTTTTTTTAGGAGGTACCGAGGATTGAACCCAGGACCTTGTACACGGGAAGCAGGTGCTCAACCACTGAGCTACATCCACTCCTCGAGAGGTATCATTTTTGAAGCAAGCTTTCCAGTGCTTTGTGCTAGAAAATACTGTGGATCCCTTAATGACCATGTTCTTTTCCTTTCCCTTAAGGAAACAAGTCTTATTTCTCTTTTTGATGTGGCTGCCAGGAAGCTCAGGGAAATTTTGAAATGAGGTTTGAGACACAAGGATGAGTCCCGTAGCTTAGGCATAAGAATGGTCCTCCAATGACGGTGTCATTCTCAAGTTAAAGCGGAGCCACAGCAAGACATTCCTACAAGTAGGAGACACCTAATGGCCTGATTTGGCTTTTCTATTTTTATTCACATTTCCTCAGGCCCTTAACTTTATTTCTACTACTAGTGGTGTGTTAATCCTTATTTTATTCTAAGGGTTCTCATTTTAAGCGATTCCAAATCATTTGTAAAATAAGAGGAGTATACGTCAATCCCCGAATGCAATACATTTTATTTTAAAACAGGAGTTGGTAAACTTTTTCCAAGGACCAAACAGTATTTTAGCCTAAATATTTGTGGGCCATATGGCTTCTTTAGCAACTGCTCAACTCTTCCACTTTTGCGTTCAAGCAGCCACAGACGGTACAGAAGTGTGCGAGCGTGCTGTTCCAGTGAAACTGTACTTTTGAAAACAGGCGGCAAGCTGGATTTGGCCCACGGGTCATTGTTTGCCAACCCCTGTTTCAAAAGATTTTTAGAGCATATGGGAAATTATTTCCCTTCAAGTTGGGAAGCACTTGGCTTAGGAAAAAAAAATTCCCGTCTCCAAGAGGTGGAAATTCTGTCCCAGATGTTTAGCCTGCGTGACAGATTGGGGAGAGGGCCGCTGCACAGAGTGGGCAATCTGACCCAGGAGAGGCAGGACCTGGGCAGAGCAGGCTCTGGGGTCTGGGGTCTGCCAGCGAGAGCCCCATTCTCCGGCATTCTTCCAGGGAGTGGGCAGAGTGGGCAGTGGGGGAGGGGCCCTAGAGCTGTCTGGCCAGCCGGGTCCCCAGCTCAGGCCAATGGTCCGTCAGCTGCAGTGGACGCTGTTCACGGAAGGAATGTGCCTGCAGCTCCAAATTCCCACAGAGAAAGACAAGGGGAATCGTTGGGGAGAAATTCCTGGGCCACATTTTTCTGGCTGTCCGTGTGGCCTGGAACCATTGAACTTGGCCAGACTTCCCGGGGAGGCATTTTACAGAGCCCATTGTCCTTTCCCCGCAGGCTCGCCCCCATCCCTGGCCCCTACCTTTTCTTTCTGTCTTTCTTCCCTCCCCAACCCGGGAGAAATGCAGCATGGGAACGAGCAAGAGGCCAGGGCTCCAGCCCGGCCCTGGCCGCAACGCCGTTTGCTTCCTGCCCGTGGACAGATGGCAGCAGCAGCCCCAGGGGAGGCAGGGCCCTTCCCGGGCAGCGTGGGGCGGCTTCAGGAGGCGGTCTTGGCTGCCTGGGCAGGACTCCACCAGGACACGTGCTTTGTATTGAGAGTGACACGTATTGGGCCAAGCACCGTTCTGAGCATTCAGCCCAGATTAACTCATGAATCCTCGCATGGCCCCTATTATAGACCTTCCTGGACAGATGGGGAAACCGAGGCACAGAGAGGCTGCGTGACTTGCCGAGGGGGAAGAGATTTGGACCGAGATGCCTGGCTCCAGTGTGGCTCTGACCTCTTGCTTCTCTAAGTGAGGTCCCCTTGGCTCAGCAGTCCGTTTAGAGGTAGGGCCCTGACGTGCATGTCTGCAGCCACGGCGAGAGTTCCTTTTTCACAGTACCTGAACACAGACCTTTGAAGGGCTCCCAGCACCCCCACACGCTGCAGCGGAGGAGCCCCTTGACCACAAACCAGGCCCACCGGGCACCTGTGCACCTCGCTGGGAGCTAACCAGTGCTCCGCGGGGCCACGGCTGCTGACCGCGAGGGAGGGACCTCCGTGGCATGCCAGACCGTGGGCTGGGGGTCTTGCGTGTGTAATGCAACAACCCTCCGAGGGAGCACTGATAACCACACGTGGTGGTCTGGAGCTGGAGGGACCCCGGAAAAACGTGTTGGTAAACCTAATGCGTGCCTGTGGGTGTGAGTCCACTGTAAGTAGGACGCTTTGACGAGGCTCCTTCAGTTAAGGTGTCGCCCACCTCAATCATGACGGGTCGTAATCCTCTTGCTGGAGTCCTTTATGAGAGAAATGAAATTCAGATAGTCATGGGAAGTGAGAACGTGAAATTCGGCAGAACTTAGAAGAGACGGGAGAGGCCAGGGGAGGCTGCCGTGTGTTGCCATGTGACAGAGGAACCCAGGACCGAGGATCGCCGGCAGCCAGCCCCAGAACGCCAGTCTTCAGGAAGAAAGCATTGCCTTGATTTGGGCTTTTTACCCAGCCTCAAAACTGTGAGCAAATACATTCCCATGTTTAGGGCAACCCATTGCGTGGCATTTGCTCGAGCAGCCTGGGAAACTAAAGCACCCCATTTCACAGATAAGGAAATGGGTTCATCAGTCAGGTAATTCACACTGGCTGCTGTAACAAACAGCTCCAAAATCTCAGGGTCGTAACGCCATAAAGCTTCTTTCTAGCTCAGGCCACCTTCTCTGCTCCAGGCGGTCACTCAGCGCCTCTGGCTTCTTCTAGGACCTCAGCACCCTCCTCTGTATCATCGGCCCTGCTTGTCAGATGCAGGAAGTGGGAGCAGGGAGGGTCTGCCAGAGGATCTCAAGGGCTGGTCCTGACGGGCCTGTAGGGTCACTCCCACCCACAGCCACTGGCCAGGGCTCAGTCCTGGGACCCCATCTTGCTGCAGGGAGGCTGGGAATGGACCCGGTCTGCCTCTCTGACGGATGAGGAGAAGGGTTTGGTGGCCACACTGGGGTTTGGAGGAGTGGGTCCGGCCATCGGTCGCCCAGGCTGGTGTTTTGCCACCATGCCGCCCTGACAGGCGCCAAAGCTGTCTAACTTGAATTCCAACTTCCAACATCCCGGAAGAGTTCTTCACTTGGACACACTGGGGCTGAGGGCCGTGACTTCAGAGGATTAACTGTGACACTAAGGAAGAGCGTGGCACAGAGTAAGTGGCCGACGCCGGGCCCTTTCTTAGTGGAGCTGTGGCCAGGAGTGCACAAAGCGGGGGAATGTCAGCCCGAGGGAAGGAAGTGGCCGAGTCCACCGCAGAAGGTGGAGGAGTGAGGGCGCTCGCTGCTGCCCCCTAGTGGGGGAGGAGCAAGGCACAGGGGCGCCCTGCCTTCCCTTTCCTGGGCTTTGGTGGGCAGGGGTCTAGGCCAGTCCCCCCCATGCTGACGCCAGCAGGCTGCTGAGCGGAAGCTGGCCTTGGCTGTGGGCCTGAGGACAGACACTGGAGTGGGTGAGCTCTCTGTTCCCCCGAGACCCAGGTTTTGCTTGGAAGCAGCAACTCCTCAGGGATATTCTGCCTGGGCCTCAGCATTCTGCTCTGACCAGTGTTCCCTGGCGGGTAAGGCTGTGGATTCCAGCCCCAGCCACTCCCATAGGGCACCTGCCGCCCCAGGTGGTGGGCCTTGGTGAAGGTGGTGAGATTACAGCTGTGTGGGCAGGGCTGCAGCCCCCCCCTCCAGGGTGTCCCAGGGAAGCATCGACCTCCATGCTTGGGGGGAGGGTCTGCACACAAGCCCCTGCAGTTGTCAGTTCTCTCTCTGTTTCTCTCTCTGTTTCTCTCTCTCTCTCTCTCTCTCTCTCTGTCTCTCTCTCACTCACACACACACACACACACGCACGAGTTCCAGGGGCCAAAATGCCTTCAGATGGCCAAGTAGCTGACGTCCAAACTTCTGAGACCCTCTATCTCTGACCACACACCAGCCCCTGCCCCCTCCAGCACCAGGTGAAGCTCACTCAACCCCTGAGACCCCTATTTTGCTGGCCTTCACCCCCTTCTTGCAGCCAGGTCTTGGTCCACCCAACTGGTCTCCCGAACACCAAATCCCAAGGAGCGTTTTTCGGATTATGGGCTGTGACCCATCAGGGGTCATGAAATCAATTTAGTGGTTCTTGACCGGCACTGAAAAAATGAGACAGGTGTTAAATGTCAGAGGGCACTGCATGCAGTGAGTGCCATCTCATGCAACCCTTGCTTCAGTGGGCCCTGGGGGAGAGGTCAAATTTATTTCTTATTGTCAAAAAGTGTGAAAAGCACTGTGTTGGTGTATCCGTCTCATTTCTCCCAGAAAACCTGGGCTGTTTTTGCAATTAGGCTGCCAACTCTTCCTCCCAACAGATACCCCCCCATTCTGCATGCCAAAAGGGCAATCTTTGCCAAACCACTCAAATATAAAAAAACTAAAATCCCACCCCCAATGGCCACAGAAGATCTCAGCACACACGAATCCTGGGATGCTGGCTGCCTGCTTGCCTCGCCTCTGCCTGTCCAAGGGGGGCCACTTAAGTCACCCCTCACAGGACAAAAGACCAGCTTCTCACAACTAGAAAGGAAAGACAAAAGGTGAGCCCTCTGCCCTCCACACTCCCCAGTGTGGGTCTGGCACCAGTGGGGTGGCTTGTGCCACTCGATCTGTCTGGTGGTTTGGTCACTCGCAGTTGTTTGTTGAGTGCCCCTCTCTGCAAGACTCAGCCCTGGAGCCCCTGCCCTGGAGCCCCATCCTGAGCTGTGTGAAATGAGGGTGGGGGCCGCCCAGAAGAGAGG
>JAQZBX010107943.1:0-10600 GCA_029593785.1 Cabassous unicinctus
GGATGTGGCTCAAGCAGTTGGGCACCCACCTACCACATGGGAGGTCCCAGGTTTGGTTCCCAGTGCCTCCTAAACAAGATGAGCTGATGTTACAGACTGGCGCAGCGAGATGACACAGTGAGATGAAGCAACGAGATGACCCAGCAAAGAGACAGGAAGAGGAAACACAATGAGAGACACAGAAAGCAGGGAGTGGAGGTGGCTCAAGTGATTGGGCACCCACCTCCCACATGGAAGGTCCCTGGTTCAGTTCCTGGTGCCTCCTAAAAAGAAGACCAGCATACAATGAACAGATATAGAGAGCAGACAAAGAGTGCAAACAATGGCGGGGGTGGGGTGGGGAGGGAGAAATAAATAAATTAAATAAATCTTTAAAAAAAAAAGAACAGAACTTGCTGAGAAATGGCAGAGAAGTACAGAAATAGGTACCGAGATTTGATCCAGGCTCCTCTAGGCAGAGAGGGCAATTTGGCTTGTGCAGTTGCCTTTATTAAACTATTAATTACCCCTCCCCTTGCTAATGCTTAGGGGAGAGGCCCCAGCTGATATTGGTTACCCTACCAATGGTAGGGGGCCAATGGTGAGGCCTTTTGTTTGGGGTTAACCGGAACCAATGGGGAGGCCTGTTTGGAATTATCTGGGGCCTCCCCTTGTTCTCTGAGAGTTCCAATTTGGACCTTGTGATCAAGGTATTGGCAGGGCCTCCAGGATTTTTTTAGTAGTAGTGGTTTCCGGGCAGGTCTCGCAGCCATGTTGTCTGTCGGCCATGTTGTCTGTCGGCCATGTTGTGGCTCCTATTCTCCTCGTTTCCCTAACTAACCTGCCTCAACTCCCTCCTCAAAGAGTTCATGCCCTTATTCTTAAGGGGTGCTGAGGGGCGATAGTCATTCTTCTGTAGTTACTTCCTGCTGTCAGTCCCTATCTGATAGGGTATAAACCTCTCTGGCTATTCTATTGAGGTCAAGGAAAGACATGTCCAATACCATGGTTAGAACTGGATGAAATCCCCACATGAATATATCTTGTTCTGGAAGGCAGTGATTCTGGAAGAAATAAATTTAGTTAGAATTTTGAAGATACATGGCCCCACTAAAAGGATAAAGAAGATGGTGGTACGCGGGTACAAAAAAGGGACCAGCTATGACATACTGGACCACAAGAATGAGAAAGACCAGGTGCCTCCAGAGGCTACATCCTCCTGAAGTTGGTGGGCTTCATTTTGCCCGTTTCAAATGCTGTCTAGGACTATTCCAGAGCAATTTACATAGAAACAGCATTCTTCCTTGAGAAACAGGCATGTTCCTCCCTTTGCTGCTGTTAGCATGTTTAGTGCCCTACAATTTTGCAGTACTACAACAGCAAGAGAGTCAGAATTATATTTTTAAGGACCTTTCTGACTTCTCAATGAAAAATAGATTGGAATGGGACAGAAGTGGATTTAGGGAGACAAGTGCCTTTTATGAGTAAACTTCACCAAATTTCTCAGTTGCAGATTCTGATACCAACAACTTGAGTTCTAGAGATCATCCTAACCAGAGTCAATTGTGTATAGAAATAGGCTTGGACCCACCAGACAGCAGAGTCTAGAATGTATATTGTAGCCTAAGTTTGATGTCCTATGCCTGGCATGTGCCCTGCCACATATATGCCACCAGGCCACAGCCGCCCCCACTGCTGGTGATCTCTGCCCAGCTTTACCATCCCCTAAATTCTGCAGCTGCGTACCATGCGCTGATTGGCCACCTAGGATAGCAGTGCCTTCCCAAGTAGAAGTCTTCCTACCAGCTGCTTCGGCCTCGGCTGTGGAGGCCCTCATGGACTCAGTGCTACCCCTCAGCCCAGGTCAGGGTCCTCTCTGCATCCCCTATCCCTTCCAGAAATGCCTCTGAGCCGATGCTGCTGGAGTCCTAAAAACAACTTACAGTAAACAGTATCTGGTGAGGTTTCTATCTACACGATCATTCCTTTAGCTTGAGAGCTTCCTTGTTCTTCTGAGATAGCAAGGTAAGGGAAGATTTTTTTTCCCTAACAATTTCACTGAAAGTACCATCCCAGTGGACTGATGCATACGGTTATCAAAAGTATCAGGATCATGTTCTAGGATAACAGGTATCGTAAGAGTTGCAAGTTCAAACTTTTTCTCAAACATGTTTACTTGTTTAGGTTTATTTGCTTTAACTGACCTGCATGTCTAACTCTCATTTTTGTCTGGATTTCCTGCAGTAAAAATGATACACCTCACTGAAGAGAGATATTGGATTGTGAGAAGATGTGTTATGAGTCAAGGAGCTCCTGGCATTTAATCTGTAGCAGGTGTGCTGTTAGATTTAACAAGCATTTCTGGGTATTCTGTTGTTGTTGGTTTTTTTCTTTATAAAAAGGCCTCTCACATGAGCAAGCTTAACTCAAAATATGAAATATAATCCTAGCAGGATACAACACATAATTCTCCACCCTAACCCCTAAAAGAAAAGCATGGAAAAAAGTTTTCCCTCAGTTCACTAGGATACATTTCCTTTTCTTTTGTTTTCTTTTTTCTTTTCCCAGCCCAGGCAAAATAGAACCTTACATCGAAATTTACTAGTTTCTCACTTCCTAAAACTGAAATCTGAAAAATATTAATTAATAGTCATTAATAAGTTTACAGATAATTTTTTTAATCTGACTGTGAATTTTTAAACACATTTCTCTAAAAATAGAACTCTCAGTATAACCAGAGCAAACACAGTCTGGGTGACAAATGTTTCTGCCAAGTTTTGAGACTGATGCGAGTTAAAGTAGCTGAAATATAAGCCCATGTTATTGTAATCTGAAGTGTTAAAGTGCGCCCTTCATCTAAGACGTGCAAAATATTCTCAAGACAAGGATCAGGTGACACCCAGCAGCCTGGGTCGCATTCTGACAGTTCTCCAGAGACGCTAACGTGTCAGGCAGAGAGTCTGGGATGTTTTGCTAAAATACTGGCCCTTTCTTAGTCTAGCTCATAATTCTCAATTTTTAGATATACTATTTCACATTTTATTCTGTTAACCTGATTACTATCAAAAGTTCTAAAGCAGGGGTCCTTAACCTTTTTTGTTCCACGGACCCCTTTGCCAGTCAGGTGAAAACCATGGACCCCTTACCAAGTCCACACTCTACTGTGTATTATTTAATAGATATATCACCCCCACACCCACACATCCCCACAAGAAGAATGTTTTTTGAATTTCAGTTCAAGCTCACAGACCCCTTGTTAAGAACCCGTTCTGGGAAGCGGGTGTGGCTCAGTGGATAGAGCCCCCGTTTACCATATGGGAGGCCCGGGTTCGTGTCCCGAGGCCTCCTTGTGAGGGCACGCCGGCCTGAGCGGTGCGGTGGGCTGATGCAGCAACCTCACGGCAGGAAGCTGGTGTGGTGCAATGGATAGAGCACCCGTTTACCATGTGAGAGGCCCCGGGTTCGCTTCCCGGCGCCTCCTTGTGAGGGCAGGCCAGCTCGCGCGGCGCCATGGGCTGATGCGGCAAGACCTCACAGCAAGGGGGAGATAAGCAGACACAGAGAAGACACGCAGTGAATGGACACAGCAGCACAAGCAGCAAGGGGGGGGATAAATAAAATAAATAAATCTAAAAAAAAAAAAAAAACCCGTTCTAAAGAATCTCAGCATTTTTCAAATTACAGGAACAGGAAAAAGATGCAAGCGAGTAAATGAAGACTCTTCAGATATTTTTATTTAGTAGTTGTTTCTGCTGTTCTGGAGAATCCCAACCATACTATTAACTTGTCTCCTTTAGCACTTTATATCCTGTCTTCAGATTCGGGGTTTTCTTTACCCATTCTCCCACGTGTTCTTGTAACACGTATTTCTAAAGCGCTGCATAATCTGTAGATTAGGTTAATTTTTCTGCAGTGGTGAAACCATCAAAGAGCTTCAGACACTTGAGCTGCTACTTGGAAATTGCAACTCCCAGACCCACTTAAGCAGAAATAAATAAGCCCCAAAAGGAGAGATGAGTAGGAGCCTCAAAGAGATCCAGTGGCAAAGCCTCTGTGGGAATTATGGAAGAACAATGCTGCTTCTGCTCACTAGACATATGAGCACAGTGGAAGGGAGAACACAATCTGGGGCTCGGAAAAAAACAAGTACCAGAAGCTTCGACTTCCCATATCAAAACTGGTCAGGAGGGAACCAATTTCAAATAATTTCCAAGACAGCTTCCTGCCTCACAATATGCCCTCCATTCAGTCCATCTTTCCTTTTCTATTCCTTCCATTTCCTTTGTTTTTCTACTTAGATGCTTAGCCTCTGGCTTTCACAATTTCTCAAACTCCAACTCTGTCACTTTTTTGGTTTCTTGGTATTCAGTGGGTTACTCCTAGCATCTGATATTTTCTGGCTGTATTTTTCAAACCACTACCTGTAGCCACCCATTTCTATAATTTCGGATTCTAGCTGTGTTCATTTTTCTGCTTTAGTCCTCCATCCAGCTTCATCTATCTCTGTTATTCTGAGCTGGCTCAAAGCTCTGATTTGTCTCTCAGTGGCTGCCTCCTATTTCTGAAGACCCACTTATTTTTTTTTTTTTTTTTAATTTTAAATTAATTTTATTTTTAAAGAAGTTTAATTAATAAATGTTACATTAAAAAATATAGGGGACTCTCACGTACCGCACGCCCTCCCTCTCCCCCTCCCCCACTTTTTACCGTTAACAACGCCTTCATTAGGTGGTACACATTGAAGCATTGCTACTAACCATGGGCAATAGCTCACATTGTGGTTTACACCTTGCACCACAGGTTTTTATGGGTTTTGACAAAATATATAATGGCCTGTATCCATCACTGCAATGTCATTCAGAACAATTTCAACCCACTTCTTAAGTGAGAAGTGGTTAAATGTTCTTTCTAGGCCCAATTTCTATGAATTCATAATCCAACCACATACAGCACAAATGAAAGTTGAACAATTATCTCATAAATATTGGATAACATGGTTGAGGAAGGGGGATGTGTTTTCCGAATTATCTTGATGATTAACAGAAAAACTGCTCGCTTTGTCTGAGTTACTTTGGAGATGGTGGCTCAGTACATCTGACTTTCATAGAACACAATCATTTTTAGCCCATCTAACCAAGGGAAGATCACAGCTTTGGGGGACCTGAAGTTTTTCACTTTGAAGGGATATTCTTTAAGGAAAAGTACACAAAACTACAAATATAAACTTAAAAACAAAAATAAATTAATGTTTGGAAAGAGAAAACAAATGACAGTGAAGCACAATTTTTAAAAAACAGATAGTCACAATGGCTAAAAGGTGGAAACAACCCAAGTGTCCATCAATAGATGAATGGATAAACAAAATGTGATATATACATACAATTGAATAGTATTCAGCTATAACAAGGAATGAAGTTCTCGTGCAGGCTACAACATGGATGAACCTTGAAAACAACCAGAATGAAATAAGCCAGACACAAAACCACAAATATTGTACGATTCCATGTGGTTTCTAGAATAGACAAATGCGTAGAGACAGATATTAGGGTCACGGTAACGCTGCTTCTGCATCTAAACTAACTTGACCTTTTAAAACAGAATGTTACTTTGGTTTTTTGGTGGAATTATATTCATTGACCATAGAAATTAAAGGCATTTACTCTGCATTAAGATCTGTAACTATACTTACAAATATATTGGAAAACATGGCAAAATAACAAAAAGGGATTTCAGCCATATACTAAAAATAGCTGACTTGTGTTCTGTCGAATATTGGCTCTTTCTCTCCACCACTTAACTCCATCTGCTTCCTACACTTAGCAACAAGAAACTACAGCAGTTATTTCATCTAGCCATTCCCTTTCCTTAAAAACCTTCCTTTCCTATATTTTTGTTATTGGAAAGGTATAGGGTAGCATTTGCCAATAAAACTAATGCATTCAATTACTGATTATCCAGAGCCAGATTGATTTTTTTCCCCAATTACTGTGGTGGAATAAATAAGCAAATGAATTTGTAAACAAAACTAAAATAACAACGAATCAGCTAAAATAGATACATTTTAAGAAGGCATTTTCTGAAATGACAACCTAACCTAAATGTCATATTTTTCTATTACTCATTTATTAATTCAACAAATATTTGCTGTACATGGACCTTACAGTATAGTGGGACAGATGGTCATGATTTGAATAATTCCATAAATAAATATTTATTGTCATGGCAAACTATGGTCAATGCATTAAATGTTATAAGACTATAATAATAGGCTGATCTGACCTTGTTGATGGAAGAGAGGGGAGGCAGGGCAGACAGAGAAGGCTTCCCTGAGGAAATGGCATTTGACTTGGGTCTGAAGTTTGAAGAATTATTAACAAGGTGAAGAGGAGGACTCGAGCATTGAAGATACAGGGCATAGTATGTGAGAAAGTCTTCAGAAAGCAAAACCAAAATCACAAAGGACAAAAAGAAAACATGGGTGGCTGGAGCAGAGTGAGCCAGGAGAGTAACCTAAGTTGAAGCTAGAAATTAGGTAGAGGCAGGGACTTAGGGTTTGGACAGTAAGTGATGAAAGAGTTTTAAGCAGGGGAGAGCAAAATCAGATTTAAAATTTCAAAAAAAACTAATTCTGAGATTAGAAACAAGACAGAAAAGGTGGTGGTGATACTTCTCTAAGTTTATCATTTTTATCATTTTGACTTTTGAACTATGTTAACATTTTAATATTCATAAAATAATTATGAATACATTTTACTGATAAAAAGGAATACAAACATAAGTGAATGAACATTAATGTATTACAAAAGAATAATATATTCTGGGGGCTGGCAGGGACAGGAACGAACAATTCTAGAAACTTTTGAACATAGCATTTTGACTCTATACTTTCATCCTAAAGACAAAGAACTGCAATAAAATGTTGCACATATGATTTTAATATATATTATGAGAAAGGAAAAGAGGCAAAATAGGAAGGGGCATATATGTGTATATGTGCATATACATAAGAGTATGTGTTTATACATATTTCTTAGTAATCTCTGCTGAGAAAGCCTAGAAGTAATCACTCCCAATAGCAATGAAAACAATTAAAGCCCACATTGTGCCATCAAAATATATTTTCAACTAAAAGGAACTCAAGGTTCCTTGGAGAAATGGCTGATTACAGCCTGGAGCAAAGAAAGTATAAGATGAGCTTGGAACATCTTGTGCTGGAAAGATATGGTTCAAAATTATAAAGATGTCAATAAAAAACAGGAACCAGTTTGAAAAGTTGTTTATCTGGAAAAATACAGGACAATTTTAGTAGGAAAATAATTATATTAACAGATTAAATCCCATTAAAGAAAGTAAGAATCCGTGAATCCATAATAGAATAGAAAAATCATGAATGAATAAATGAATGATTGGGGGGAGAAAATGCTCTTATATGTCAAATTTCATAATAATTTAGGCAAACCTCATTGATAATTAGGGAAATGCAAATCAAAACCTCAATGAAATATCATTTCACATCCACTAGAATGGCTACTATTTAAAAAATGGAAAATTGCAAACGTTGGCAAGGATGTGGAGAAATAGGAACACTCATTTATTTTTGTTGGGAATGCAAAATTGTGATCTGCTGTGGAAGACAGTTTGATGGTTCATCATAGAGCTAAATAGAATTATATGACCCAGTAATCCCACATCTTTAGATATATACCCAAAAGAATTGAAAGCAGGGATCATATATACATTTGCACATCAATGTTCATAGCAGCATTATATACAATTGTCAAAAGATGGAATCAACCCATGTGTCCGTTAGCCAACAAATGGATAAATAAAATATGGCACATACATAGAATGGAATATTTTTCAGCTGAAAAAGGAATGAAGTCTTGATACATCCAATAACATGGATGAACCTTGAAGATATATCATGTTACATGAAATAAGCCGTATACAAAATGACAAATATTTTATGATCTAACGGCTATTTAAAAATTAGAATAAGTGAATTCATAGCATCAGAGAGTAGAATATAGGTTACCAGGGGCTGGGGTGGAGGTAGGAATTGGAGAATTAATGCTTAAATTGTGCAGAGTTTCTATTTGGGTTGATAGGGAAGTCTTGGTAATGGATGGTGGTGATGGAAGTACAACACTGTGACCATAATTAACAGCACTGAATTATATAGATGAATGTGGTTAAAGGAGGAAATTTTAGGTTGTATATATGCTACTAGAACAAAAATTTTCAAAAAGCAAAAAAACAAAAAATACAGGACTGTACAACACAAATGTGAACCTTATTGTAAACAATGGGCTACTGTTAATAGTACAATTATTAAAATATTCTTTCATAAAATGTAACAAATGTACCACAGTAATGCAAGGTGTTAATAATAAGGTGGAGTATGGAAACTCTGTGTTTTATGCATGATTTTTATATAAACCTTCAACTTCTCTAATAAAAACAAAACAAAACTCATCAATGATTACTTAAACTAGTGGATGAAAGTTTCATGATTAAATCAGAGATCCACATAATCTCACAGAAAACACCTGTTAATTAAAAGGAGAAAAACAGAAACTTTACAATGGAGACCATTTCAGCAAAGTAATCAAAGTTAACATCAACAGTATTTACAAATCAATATCATGTTTCTCATGATAAAATACACTGAGAAGAGTACATCACTTCTATGATATTCCTGCCCAAAATAGATAACCTCAGTGTAATCATGAGGAAACATCAGAAAAATTCAAATTGAACAACAATCTACAAAATGACTGGCTTGTATTCTTCAAAAATGTCAATAATGCAAAAGACTAAAGCAGAGGAAGGAACTGTTCTAGATTAAATGAGACTAAAGAGATGTGACAACCAAGTGCAAATGTGATCCCAGATTGAATACTAGACCCAATTTTTTTTCCTTTTCTTCCTTTACTTTTATTTTTTGCTGTAAAGAGCATTTTTAACAATTGGAAGAATATGAAAAACTACTGTAGATTAGATAATAATCAATGTTAATTTTCTGACTTTTATAATTGTACTGTGGTTAAGGAAGGGGATATCCTTCTTCCCAGGAATTATTCAGTGGTAAAGGAACATATCTGCAACTTACACTCAACTGACTCAGAAAAATAATAATAATATATATTTACAGATAGAAGATAACAAAGCAAATAATAAAGCTGGGAATACATTCCAACTCTGACACCAAAACCAGACAAAGATGTTATAAGAAAAGAAAATTTCAGACCAATATCCCTCAGGAACAGAGATGTAAAAATGCTTTTACATTTTTTTAGCAAATAGAATCCAAAGATATGTAGAAAGTATAACACACCATTATCCCAGATGTTACAAGATTGGTTTACCATTCAAAATTCAGTTAATATATTTCACTATTTTAAAAACTAAAAAGGAAAACCATGTCATCATCTCAACAGAGTCAGAAAAAAGGATTTGACTAAATCCAACATGTGTTCTTGATTTCAAAACAACAGCAACAACAACCAAAAAAACCTATCAGCTAACTAGGAATAGAAGGAAAATTCTTCAGCCTGATAAAGGCAACTACAAAAGCCTATAGGTAACATCATACTTAATGGTGAAAGTCTAATTGGTTTCCTCCTAAAATCAGAAACAGGGTAAGGATGCCAGATCTCACCACTTCCATTTAATATTGTACTGAAGTTTCTAGCCACTGCACTGAGGCAAAGGGAAAAGTCATCCACGTTGGAAAGGCAGAACTAAAGCTGTCTTTAATCTCAGACATTAACATCCATGTAGAAAGTCCTGTGAATCTACAAAAAAGCTTCTAGAACTAATAAGTGAATTTAGCAGAGTTGTAGGACAAAACATCAATATAAAAAATGCAACTGTATTTCTATATACTAGTGACAAACAATGGGAAGAGAAAAATTTTAAATACCATTTACAACAGCACAAAATATATATCATATTTAGAGGTAAATCTGGTGAAAGATGTGCAAGACTTATAAACTGAATATGATAAACGAGTGCAGAGAGAAAATAAGACAAATAAATGCAGGGATAGAGTGTATTCATGGATCAGAAGACTCAAGATTATTGGAATGTCAATTCTCCCCCAAACTGATAGATAATGCAATCCCAATAGAAATTCCAGCAGGTTTTTTGTAGAAATTGACAAGCTGATTCTAAAATTCACATGAAAATACAAAAGACCTAAAATAGCCAAAACAACTTTAAAAAAAGAACAAAATTGGAAGACTTATGCTGACTTTAAGTCTTATTAAAAAGCTACAGTAATAAAGACTGTGGTATTATTGTCAAGATAGACAAATCAATCAAATAGAATAGAGTCCAGAAATAGATGCACACATATATGGTCAATTGATTTTCAACAAAGTTGTAAAGGCAATTCAATCTTTTCAATAAATGGTCCTAGAACAATGGAATCCTCAAGTGCAAAGAAACGAACCTCGCACCATATACTAAAATTAACTCAAAATGGACCATATCCTGAATTCCCTGTAGGAAATCATATGATATCTACAAGAAAAAAAGCTTCTAGAACTATTCAGTGATTTTAGAAAAGTTGTAGAATTCAAGATCACTATACAAAAAAAAAAAAAAAAAAAAAAAA
>JAQZBX010107944.1:0-10599 GCA_029593785.1 Cabassous unicinctus
AAACCAAAAATAAAATAATCTAGAAGAAATGGAAAAATTCCTACAGACCTAGAAATTATCAAATATTTTTAAGGTGATAAAGAATGTAGCATAGATAACTAAGGATTAGAGAGATTGAAAAAATAATCAAACCTTTCCCATTAAAGAAAAGTAAATCCCATTTCAGTAAATCCATTTCAGTGCTCTAAGTTCTACCAAACATTCAAGGAATAATTAATACCAACACTTCCCAAACTATCCCATAATTTGAAGTGAATTTATCATAATTTTGTGAGGCTAGCATTATCCTATTATCAAAGACAAATGAAGCCAACACAGGAAAAGAAAATTACATACCAATATCCCTTATGATTATATATGAAAAATCCTCAACAAATACTAGCAAATCAAATCCATCAGCATATTAAAATGATTGTGAATCATGACCATGTGGGATTTATCCAAAGAATGTAAGAGTAAATGCAAGGTATGCAACAGAAATAATACAATCAGTGTAAATCACTACATTAATAGAACACAGTGGGAAAATCATTTGATTATCTTAATTGATGCAGATATGCATTTGACAAAATCTAACATAGTTCATGGTAAACACATTCCAAAAACTCTGATTGAAAGCAAACTACATTAACATAGCAAAGGGCATTATTATTTAAAATGTAATTTACATACCAAACAATTCACCCATTTAAATGATACCATTGGATGCTTTATAGTTTACTCACAATGTTGTGCAGCTGTTATCTCTACCTAATTAAGAATATTTTCATCACTCTGAAAAGAAACCCTGAAAGCATTAGCAGTCACTTCCAAATTATAGCACCGCACAGCGCATTGCAACCTATAATCTACAATCCATCTCTATGGATTTGCCTATCTTGAATATTTAAGGAATTATTCAAATATGTAGTCTTATGCCTGGCTTCTTTCACAAAGGAAATGTATTCAAAATTTCCATGTATCAATACTTCATATTTTATGGCTGAATAATATTTCAGTGTATATTTATACCACATTTGTTTATCCATTCATCAGTTGATGGACACCTAGATTGTTTCCAATCTTTGGCTCTTATAGTTCATGCTTCAATTAACAATCATATACAATATTTTGTGTGAACCTATGTTTGTTGTTCTCTTGGGGAATAGAATTGCTGGGTCATATAGTAAATATGTTTGACTGTTTGAGGAATTGTCAATCTGCTTTCTAAAGATGTGCCATTTTACATCTCATGAGCAGACTGTGAGAGTTTCAATTTTTTCTATATTCTCAACTTATCTGTCATTTTGATTTTAGCCATCCTAGTGGATGTTAAATGTATGTAAAAATAAAACAAATTTCATTCAGAGAACTACAATGTATACCTACACCCAGATATACAGATCCACCAGTTTTAACATTTTGTCACACTTACATAGCATTTCATCCATCTATCCATCTGCAAAATCCAACCCTCTGTCTCTCCTCTCAACCCCTCCCCTCTCTCTTTCTCTCTCTCTCTTTCTCTCTCTCTCTCTCTCCCTCCCTCCCTCCCTTCTGTCCTCTGCTCCCTATTATATAACTTTCAGAATATCTGAGAGTAAGCTGTATATGTCATGCACCTTAAACATATAATACTTTCATGTTGGCTAGTATATTGTTGAGGATTTCAACTATATTCATAAAGGATATTGATCTGTAGTTTTTTCTTATCATTGTATCTTTATCTGGCTTTGGTATTAGAGTGGTCCTCACCTCCTAGTATGAACTAGGAAGTCTTCCTTTATCTTCAAAATTTTTAATGAATTTCAGAAGGATTGGTATTAATTATTTGAGTGTCTGGTAACAAACTGTGAATCCATCTGCTCATGGACATTTATTTTTAGGGAAGATTTTGATTACTTCATCAATTTCTTTACAAGTTTTTCTTCTGGTGAGATTTTTAAATTCTTGATTCTGAGTAGGTGATTTGTGAATTTCTATGTTGTCTAACTTGTTGGCATATAATTGTTCATAATATCCATTTCTAATTATTTTTTCTTCAAGATAAGAAGAAATGTCCCCTATTTCATTTCTGATATTTTTTAAAAATTTTCTTCCCACTCCTTTTTTTATTTTGTCAGTTTAGCTAAAGATTGATTGATTGTATTGATCTTTTCAAACTTATTTCCATTGGTGCTGTCTATTGTTTTTCTATTCATTAATTCATTTATCTCCAATCTAGCCATTATTATTGCCTTCCATCTGATCACTTTGGGTTTGGATTGTTCTAGGTCCTTCAGATGTTTGATTACAGAATTGAGATCTTTCTTCTTTCATATACTAGGGACTCTAAGTTTACATTTCATCACTGGCTTTGCTAAATCCGATAAGTTTGATCTGTTTTATTCTTGTTTTTATTTGTCTAAAGATATTTCCTAATTTTCTTATTGATTTTTTTCTTTAGGACATAGGCAGATTAAGAAGGTAATGTTTGATTTACACATGTTTGTTTATTTTGCAGTTCTTCACATTGAATTTTAGCTCATTATCAATGTAGTTTGTGAAGAAACTTTGTATGAATTTATAAGTTTATAAATTTTAATAGAGGTTTTTTGGCCTAATATATTATCTCTTCTAGAGAATGATTCTTGGGAATTTGAGAAGATTATATATTCTGCTGTTTCTGGATGGTATTTTCTCTCTCTTTCTGTTGCTATCTATATCTACATCTAAATCCATATCAATACCTACATTACATATATATCTATATTTACACTAGGTAGAGTGGATAGTGCATAAATAGCATTGTTTAAGTCCTCTATTTCCATATTTATGTTGTCAACATGTTCCAGTCATTATTGGAAATGGTACATTGAAGTCTCTTACCATTAATATAGCATCATCTATTTCTCCATTCACACCTGTAAATATTTGCTTCATATACTTTGGTGATCCTTTTTAAGGTGCATGTATGTTTTTAATTGACATATATTTTTAAATTCCTCACACATTTCAATATATGGTGACCTTCTCTCTTTTGACAGATTTTTATTAAAGTCCATTTTTTCTGATAATAGTATAACCCCTCTTACATTTTTTTAAATTATTATATTCACGTAATAATTTTTCCATGCTTTTACTTTCAACCTACTTGTGAATAAAGTGGATTTTTGAAAAATTAATAGCTAAAATCAGACCCAGTTTTGAAATACTGAAAGCTTTCTCTATAATCTCATTAATGCAAAAAGAATGTCTGCTTTCACCATGACTATTTTCAGCATTGTACTGAAAGTTCTTGCCAGAGCAATCAGGAAAGGAAAAAAGAAATAAAATATGTTAAAATTGGAAAGGGAAAAATAAAACTGTATAATCAAAAATTATTCCAAAGAATCAATAAGAAGTTTATAGAGCTGATAAAATAATTCAACAAATTTGTAGGGTACAATATTCACATCCAGATATCACTTATATCCACAAGTGAGAACATTCTGAAAAGAAAATTAAGAAAACAATTCCCTTTACAATATCATATAAAAATCAATATATAAAAACCACATGAAAAGATGCTGAAAATCAGTAGCTATTAGGGAAATTCAAATCAAAACTACAAACTACAGTGAGATATCATTTCACATCTACTAGACAGTCTGCTATTTTAAAAAATAGAATCCTTGTATCCTGCCATCTTGGTGAACTCACCTCTTAGTTATAATAGATTTCTTATGGATTTCTTGGGATTTTATAGATACAGGACTATCATTAGTGAATAGTGAAGGTTTTACTTCTTCCTTTCCTTTTTGGGTGCTCATTATTTGTTTGTCTTGCCTTATTGCACTAGCTAGAATGTCTAGCACAATATGGCGTAACAGTGGAGATAGTGAACATCCATTTTTTGTTCCTAATCTCAACAGGAAAGCTTTCAGTTTTTCACCATTACATAATGTTAGCTGTGGGTTTTTCCTATATGTAGTTTACCATATTGATAAAGTTTCCTTCTATTCCAATCTTTTGGAGTGTTATTATCAAGAAAGGATAGTGTATTTTATTAAATGCCTTTTCTGGGTAAATTGATGTGTTCATGTGATTTTTCTTCCTCAATTTAATAATGTGGTCTATTGCATAGAAACTAATTGATTTTCTTTCATTGAAAGACCCTTGAATAAGTGGGATAAAACCCTGTAGTAGTTTGATATTATTGATGAATTCCAAAAAGAAATATTGAATTATTTTTGTAAACTGGTCTTTTCTCTGGGCATATTAGAGTGTACTGGATGCAGAGGGTTTGCTTTTACTTGATTAAATAATGATTAAACCTTTGATTAGGCCATGTCAGTCAGATGTTGAGCCCCCAGCCCTGCATTGCAGAGAAGGGAGGTTGGAGTTTTGAGCTGTAGCCCAGGAAGTAAACACACAGAGGAGCAGAGCAGCTGAGCCCAGAGGGAATCGAGCCCTGGAGAGAGAAACAGAGCCAGTCACCTGATAGTCTACATCTGGCTTTGTGGATAGAGCAGGGCAGCTGAGCCCAGAAAGAAACAAGCCCTGGGAAGAGAGGAACCCAAGAAGCCTGAAATCCTGGCAGACAGCAGTAACAATCTTGCTCCAACACATAGCAACAGACTTTGGTGAGGGAAATAACTTAAGCTTTATAGCCTGGTAACTGTAAGCTTCTACCCCAAATAAATACACTTTATAGAAGCCAACAGATTTCTGGTATTGTGCATCAGCATCCCTTTGGCTGACTAATACAGAATTTGCTACCAGAGTGTGGGGTTATACTTTTGCAATTATCAAAATGCAGGCATGGTTTTATAAATTGGTAAGGAGTATTTTTGGAGGAATTGTGAGATGCTTGTTAGAAAAAACCTACAGTGCTTTGAAGAGACTGTTGATAGTCATATGGACTCTAAAGAGACTTTTATGAGGACTTAGAAGTAAATGATGAAACTATTATGGGAAGCTGGAGGAAAGTTGATCTGTGTTTTAAAGACACAGAGAGCTTAGCAAGATTGACTCCTGATGTTTTATGGAAGGCAGAATTTTTAAATGGTGAGCCTGGGCATTTAGCTGAAGAACTTTCTAAAATAAGCTCAGAGAATGCAGTTTGGCTTTTCCTTGCAGCTTATAGCAAAATGATAAATGAGAGAGATAAGCTGAAGACTGAATTTCAGGGCCCAGAGAAAATAGAAACTGCTTCTGGAAATATCAATTCTCTGGAAATCAAGCTCCCAGAATATAGTGCCCCATTTCAGGATTTAACGATACTTGGAACTTGTAAATCTGGATTGAAGATGCAGTTATCTCAGGAAAACTTGTGGAACATCTTTCTGTTGGCTTGGGCCCCTGCTTCTTGCATGCTAAACCACGAGCTTTTTGAGAGAGCTGTATGAACAAAACCACTGTCAGCTTGGACTAAAAGGGACATGAAAATGAAAGTTTGAAGGAGAAACAGCTTTAAGAGCAAATCCAGGGAAGCTGAGATCTGGAATTGAGACATTCCTTGGGCCAAGAGAGGAACCCCAACCATGTGTGCAGAGAGAGTGAGTTTGCCCTGGCACTTGAAGACAGTGGATGTTCCTACCTGATATTTAGGGAGAGTTTTGCTGTCCCAGGGTACAGAGAGGGTGAAGCACATTCCCAAAGGATTATGGACATTAAGATCACCACCCCATAGGTCTGAGAGAGGTGGACCTGTCTGCCATGGATTAAGGAAGGTCAGGTTGTCAACTCATTGCTCAGAGAGGGTTGAGCCTACATGCCAAAGGTTGGGGAAGGTGTTGTCATCATCTCACTGTACTAAGGGGGTTAAGACTCTAATCCAAAGATTCAGTAAAGTGTGGAAATCACCCCAATGATCTTGGAGGGTGAGGTCTGGAGCTTAGTCAACAACCAGATGTTTGATGAGGATGGAAATAAAAAAAAATGGCCATTAGGCAAGCCTGTGGAAAGGGTGGGTCCCCTTGAAGTCCCAGGGAGAAGAAACTATCATCTTCAGAATGAGTCCCAGACTTTGAATTGGAAAGGATGATGCCCTGCAGGTTTACTCAACTGTAGAGGAACCATGACTCATGTGTCCCTCCTGAATTCTCCTAGTGATAATGGAAATGTTTATCTTTTGTCTGTCCATTTGTATATTGGAAGCAGAAAAATTATTAGTTTCAGAAGTCAACAGAAAACCAGACTTTGCCTCAAGAAAAACTGTATTTCTTTAAACTGACTGTGATATGATTTTGTACTCAGCATTCTTAATGATGTAAGATGTTTTTGAATATTGTAATGTCTTTTTGGAATTCAGAAGGTGGAGTGTAGAAGTTTGATATTATTAGTGAATTCCAAAATGAAATATTGGATTATGTTTGTAAACTGATCTGCCTGAGGTATCACTTTTAATTGATTAAATTATGATTAAGACTTCAAATGGGTTATATCAGTAGGGCAATGAGTCTTTGCCCCTTGGGTAGTGGGGTCTTACAGAGAAGAGACATGGCAAAGGACAGCATTGGAAATTTTTAGCTGGAGTCCAGGAATTAAGCATAAAGAGAAGCAGAGCAGCTAAGCCCAGAGGGAAACAATCCCCAGGAAAAGAAGAACCCAGGAAGCCTGAACTCTTGGCAGACATTGGCAGCCATGTTGCTCCAACACATGGCAACAGGCTTTGATGAGGGAAGTAAGTTATGCTTTATGGCCTGGTAACTGCAAGCTTCTACCTCAAATAAATACCTTTTATAGAAGCCAACAGATTTCTGGTATTTTGCAATATCACCCCTTTGAATAACCAATATAAACCCCACTTGATGATGGTGCATAATTCTTTTAATGTACATTTGGATTGATTTAGCAAGTGTTTAGTTGAGGATTTTTGCTTCTATATACAATAGAGAAATTGGTCCATAATTTTCTTTTTTAACCATATCTTTATATCTTTAACTTGTTTTGGTATGGTATGTAGAAAGAGTTTGGTGCCATTCCCTCCTGTTCAGTTTTTTGTAAGAGTGAGCAAGTTTTACATATTCTTTGAATGATTGGCTGTATTGACTCGTGAAGCCATCTGATCCTGGACTTTTCATTTTTAGGAGGTTATAATGACTGTTTCAATCTCTTTAATTGTTATTTGTTTGTTGATGTCTTCTATTTCTTCTTGGGTCATTTTTGGATGCTCATGTGTTTCTAGGAATTTGTCCACTTAGTCTATATTGTCTACTTTGTGGGCATATAGTTTTTCACAATATTCTGTTATGATCTCTTTTATTTCTACATGGTCAGTGGTAATGTCCCCTGTCACATTTATGATATTCTATATTTTCATCTTCTATTTTTCTTTATCTAACTAAAGATTTGTTGATATTATTGATATTCTTGAAGAACCAAGTTTTGGTTGTGTTGTTTCTCTTTATTGTATTTTATGTTCTCAATTTTATTTATTTCTGCTCTAACATTTGTTATTATTTTCCTTCTGTTTGCTTATTGGTTAAACTAAATGGGGCAGAAGAACCATGTGTGGGAAATTATTAATGAGTCTAATGTTGATACATTTTTGAGATGGGTTATCATATAATCCAAGGTAAAGATTAACGATGGGGTGCTGATTTCCTGTGGTTATCTGCCCTTCCTATAGTGTCCAGATGTCTCTAGAGTTCCCAGGAGCTCCAAATGAATCAGTACTTGGTGCTTGGTAATAATCCCTCAGTGACAGGGAGGGTCATCCCCAGGAGTCATGTCCCACATCAGGAGAAAGCTACTGAATTATATGCTGAGTTTCCTTTAAGAAAGGCCACATTTGGGCAACAAGTAGATTTTCTGGAGGTAACTATTAGGCAATATATATTATTAGGCTAAGTTTCAATTTCTCAAGAACAAGGTTTATAAGTACAAGCATCAATATCAAGGGCCTGCTGTGTTGGTCTATCTTCCTTTGCTAGGCACCGCTCATTTGCTCTAGAAATACTTGCCTCTCTATGACAGAATGTAGCAGGAATCCTCATGATTGTAATTCAATAATCCATTGGGTACACTGTGAATCTCCACCCACTGAAACAACATCCCCTGACCACATGAACACTATAGCAGTTTGATATTTTTGATGAATTCCAAAAAGAAATATTGGATTATGTTTGTAAACTGGTCTTTTCCTCTGGGTATATTAGAGTGTATTAGATTAAGAGGTTTTACTTTTACTTGATTAAATGATGATTAAGGCTTTGAGTGGGCCATGTCAGTAGAACATTGAGTCCCTGCCCCCTTGGTGGGTGGGGACTCACAGAGAAACTGCATTGCAGAGAAGGAAGTTTG
Organism: Cabassous unicinctus; assembly: GCA_029593785.1. Lineage (NCBI taxonomy): Eukaryota > Metazoa > Chordata > Mammalia > Cingulata > Chlamyphoridae > Cabassous > Cabassous unicinctus. The sequence goes on from JAQZBX010107944.1 coordinate 8,248, forward strand.
GAATTTTTGAGCTGGAGTCCCAGCAAGTAAGCACACAGAGGAGCTTGGTCATGAGTAAGGAGAGAAGGCCCTGGGAAAAGAGATGAGCCATTCACCTGAAAGTTCACAGCTGGCCTTGTGGAGAGAACAAAACAGCTGAGCCCAGAGAGAATTGAGCCCCTGGGAGAGAGACAAAGCCTTGAGAGCCTGACCATAGAGCCTTAAGAGGAAGAGGAAGGCTGAATGTTGGCAGTCATCTTGCTCCAATATGTGGCAACAGACTTTGGGGAGGGAAGTGACTTACACTTCATGGCCTGGTAACTGTAAGCTTCTACCCCAAACAAATTTCCTTTATAAAAGCCAACAGATTTCTGGTATTTTGCAGACTAATGCAAACACACTCATATTCCATCAATGCATGCCATGAGTGCAACACTCCACAAACATCCTTGTACCACCAACACACCACACCAGTGATCCTCCCCTGTGACAGTTGCAATGCTTCTGAAATCAATCCAAAATATTTCCCAAAACTAAGCAAACAAAATAATAATAATAAAATTTAAAAATTTAAAATAAATTAATATATTTAAATCCTTGATCCATTTTGAGTTAATTTTTTATGAGGTTTGAGATAGAGGTCTTCTTTCTTTCTTTTATATCTGGCTATCCAGTTCTCCCAGCACCATTTGTTGAATAGACTGTCCTGGGCCCAGCTGGCTGGGCTTAACAGCCTTGAAGAAAATGTAGGAAAACATCTTCAAGATCTTGTAATAGGTGGTAGTTTTTTAAACCTTATGTCCAAAGCACAAACAACAAAAGAGAAAAAATAGATAAATGGAACCGCCTCAAAATTTAACACTTTTGCACCTCAAAAGACTTTGTCATAAGGGTTAAAAGGCAGCCAACTCAATGGTAGAAAATATTTAGCAATCACATCTCTGATAAGGATTTAATATCCATGATATATAAGGAGATCATACAACTCAACATCAAGAAGACAAAGTATCTGATTCAAAAATGGGTAAAAGACTTGAAAAGGTGACTCTCCAAAGAAGAAACACAAATGATGAACAAACACATGAAAAAATGTTCAACATCACTAATGATTAGAGAAATGCAAATCAAAGCTACAATGAGGTATAATTTCATACCTATTAGACTGGCCATGATTAAAAAGTCAGGAAACTGTAAATGCTGGAGAGGATGTGGAGAGACAGAAACTCTTATTCAGTGTTGATAGGAATGTAGAATGGTACAGCCACTGTGGAAGCTGGTAGTGCCTAAAGAAGTTGAATATAGACTTGCCTTGTGACTGGGCAACTCCATTACTAGGTATATACCCAGAAGAACTGAGAGCAGTGGAACAAATAGATATACGCACACTGATGTTCATAGCAACATTATTCATGATAGCCAAAATTTGGAAACAGCCCAAGTGTTCATCAACTGATGAATGGATAAACAAATTGTAGAGTATACACACGATGGAATATTATGCAGTGTTAAGAAGAAATGAAGTCATGAAACATAAGACAACATGGATGAACCTGGAGGACATTATGTTTAGTGAAGCAAGCCAGGCACAAAAGGGCAAATACTGTATGATTGCCCTATTATAAACCAAATATATTATGTGAAATATAAATATAATGTGTGAAATATGAATATGGGTAGAATTACATATATAAGACCATTGTTTTTTGAAGGTGAACAAATGTAAGTTAATAGTACGAAATATTAATATCAGACAAAAATATAACATTATACTAAGTGAAAAAGACCAGACACAGAGTACTACATATTGTATGATTCTATTTATATAAATTGTAAATAAAATTCAATTTATAAGAATGAGATTTAAAAAAAAAAGAGAATGAGATTAGTGGTTATGTAGGTCTGAGAAGTATTGCTGAGGGGTATGGAGTCTTTCTTTTCAGAGTAATGAAATTGTTCTAAAATTTTTGAGATGATGAATGTACAACATTGTGATTAAACTAAAAACCATTGATTAAAAACTTTGGATAGAATAGTCAGAAACAGCAGCTATGTACAGTGGGAGAACCTAGAGAGATTTAGAGGTGAGGAATTTTCTTGTTTGTTTGTATTTTTTGTTTATTATTATTATTATTGAAGTAATGAAAATGCTCTAGTAATGATTAAAATGAAAAATGAACAACTATGTGATTACATCAAATACCATTGATCGTACACTTTGCATGAATTGTATGTTTATTAATATGTATCAATAAAATTGATTTGTTAAAAATAAATGAACAAATAAATAAATCATAAAAATTTCTTTTTTGCATTGTGCCTTTCATCACCATAATATCTGTTATCTTTTATGTATATTGACAATTTTTCTGTATG
>JAQZBX010107945.1:0-10591 GCA_029593785.1 Cabassous unicinctus
CATGCCCTAAAGGCACAAGAAATTTATGTGAACAAGTGGCCTAAATACCCATCCCCCCAGATACATATATATGTTTGTGTGTGTGTGTATGTGTGTGTTGGTTCTCTTTCCATGGAGAACACTAATACAATAGGATTGTTTATTCCCTTCACATTTAATTTTATTGTTGAAATAGATTTATGTCTGCTATTCTACATTTTGGTTTCTAGTTGTGTCATGTCTTATTTACTCCTTTAGTTCTCTTCATTGCTTTTTCTTTGAATTAAGCAAATATTTTCTACTGTAACATTTTAATTCATTTAATGATTTTTTCACTTTTTTTTTTTTTTTTTGTCATTTCCATAGTGGTTGCTTTAGGACTTACTTCTTTAGGATCTTAACTTCTCAGAATCAACTTCAGATTTATACTAACTTAATTCCAGTGAGATTTAAAAATGGTATTCCTATACTGTTCTATTACTTTTTCCCCCTGTATGTGCTATTATTGTTAATACATTGTTATAGATATTAGTTTTTGTAATTTTACTACTTTTAAAGAAGTTGAGAGAAAAAAGGAGAGCAAGTATGTATTCATAGTGTTTGTTATATTAACCTTTTTTCTTTCTTTTGAAGGATAGAGCCCAAGACCTTGTATGCAGGAGGCCATTGCTCAACCACTGAACCACATTGTCTCCCCTGAGTTGACTCCCTTGTCTGTTTGCGTGTTGCTTTGCTCATTGTTTGCTCATTGTCTGCTCATTTTGTCTTTGCTTGTTTTTTTTATTTTTATTTTTTTGCTCATTTTTTGTTGTTTGTTGCTCATTGTCTGCTCATTTGTTTTTGATTGTTGTCTGCTCAGTGGTTGTTTGTTTTCTTTAGGAGGCACTGGGAACCGAACCCAGGACCTCTCATGTGGTAGGTGGGTGCTCAACTGCTTGAGCCACATATGTTCCCCTTCTTATTTTCCATATCTGCTACTTTTCATTTATTCCTGAGGATTGAATTACTGTGTGGTGTCATTTCCTTACTCCAAAACAGATTTATTCTCACCTGACTCTTTTGTATTGTTACTGTTAAATATATTACATTATTATACGTTGTGGCCCTAATAATACAATTATATACATATTGTCTTATATAATTGCTTTTTAAATTTGTTAAGAGAGAAAAGATGAAGAACTATGCATTTATACCATCTTCTATAGTTATATAATCGCATTTGCGGGTGCTCTTTGTTTTTCATGTGGATTCCAATTTCCACCTGGGTTTATGTGCTTTCAGTCTGAAGAACTTCTAGTATTTCTTGTAGAAAGGGTCTCCTCGCACTTAATTCTCTGTTTTTGATTATCTTGGAATGTCTTTACTTTGCTTTCATTTCTGAAATATGGTTTTGTTAGATATAGGATTTTTGGTTAATAGTTTTTACTTTAAGCACTTTGGATATGTTACTCATTGCCTTCTGGCTTCCAGTGTTTCTGATGAGATGTCTGATGTTAATCTGGTTGGGGCTCTATTGTAAGTTATGTCATTTATGTCTTTCTACTTTCAATATTTTTTCTTTGTATTTGTCTTTCAGCATTTTTACCATGATTTGTTTGGGTATGGATTTCTTTGAATTTATTCTACTTGTAGTTTTTGAGCCTCTGAGATGTGTATTTAATGTTTTTTAGCAAATTTGGTAAGAAATCAGCCATTATTTCTTTGAATATTTTTTTCTGCTTTTTTCCCTCTCTTTTGACCTTCTGGCACTCCCATTATGCATATGTTGGTAAACTTAATTGTATCCACATTTCTTTGAGGCTCTGTTCTTTTTTCCCCCCTTTTATTGCTCTGTTCTTCAAATCCAAAAGCTCTATTTACTATTTTCAAGTTTGCTAATAGTTTCTTCTGCCAGTTATACTCCACTTTTGAGACACTCTAGTGAAATTTTCATTTTAGTTATTGTACTTTTCAACTACGGACTATTTCATTTTTTTAAAAAAATGTAGCTGTTTTTATTAACACTTTCTATTCAATGAGACATTATCATCATACCTTCCTTTAATTCTTTAAACATAGTTTTCTCTCATTTTTTGTATATATGTATAATTGATTCTATATAATTTTGTCTGCTAAAGCCAACATCTTGGCTCTCTGAAATACAAATAACATTTATTTGGCTGTTTTTTTCCTCCTGTGTATGGGTCACACTTACTTGTTTCTTTGTAAGTCTCAAAACTTTTTGTTGATAAATGGACATTTTATATATTTTTCACAGCTCATGATATTGAGTCCCTTCTACCTGGTTGTTTTTGTAAGATAATATATTGTAGCCACTCTGAATAGTTATTTCACCCTACACGCCAGATCTTGGTATTGTTATTTGTGTTTTGCTTATTTATTTGTTTAATGACTTGGCTGGACTAGGTCCAACCTGGAGTTGTCTGCCTACCCTACAAATGGGGATTGAGTGGGAGAAGGTAATCTCAGTTCACTCATTTGCACTTGTCTAAAATGTAGCTTTTGCAACATGGAGTTGGGGGAGATGAGAGATTCCACTGGCCCACCACACCCAGGGTAAAACTGTAGCCCTAGTTTGTGAACTGGCAGGACCCATCCAAACTAGATCTTCTGTCATACTAATCTGGGGGAGAGGGGATATTAGTGGGCTTGGCTTAGATGCTACAGACTCTTACCATTTTTACCAAGATTTAGGAGATTTTCTTGGATAGATGTTTGTATATTTCATCTGTAACCTTAGGGCACTTTACAGAGACTTACTGTGGTAGATTTATTATAGTATTCAGTAGTCAGATTGTTTAAATAGGAAAAAGATCTACCAGGCTCCTAACATTGTCATTCTGGAGGTTCCATCACCTCATTTTTCTATATAAAAGAAAACTAAAATAAAATTAAAAGACATCTATGCTATTATTATGTTTTTCTTTGCTTGTTATTTTACTTTCAGTTTGCTGACTGCTATTGAGAATTATTAGTTGCTATATAGCACTAGCTATATTAGTTTGCTGTTATGGTCAGTTGCAAATTAATATTCTAATATAGCAAATATTACTGATTAGTGTTAATTATTTAATCCATGCAGGATTCATATGAGTTTCATAAATTTTTATTAGATTCAATATCTTTTAATCTTTAGCTTGGTTTTCTACACAACTGGTTTTTTTGTTTGTTTATTTGTTTTGCCTTGCTTTAGGTATAAAAAGAAGTAGAAGTAGAAGAATTTATATTTTAGACCAGCTTGATAAAATGTTTATAGTCTCACTTGCAATATATATAGTTTGTATAACTAATAAAACATTTAATAGAGTAAAAATAGAATGTTTATCATAACTATATATGCTAATCTTTTCTAGATGTGGATGTGATAGAAAGAAGAGTGTTTTTGTTTCTTTAAAATGAAATTTTATTGAAATATACCATTCATACATGAATATACATATACAGTGTATAGTAAAATTTGTCAATTTACAAAATAAACATACATATCATCATACAAGGCTCACATACATCTCCCCACTACCAACACCTTGCATTGTTGTGAAACATTGTTACAAACTATGAAAGGGCATTGTCAAAATATTACTACTAACTATAACCCACTTCCTACATTTAGTATGTTTTTACCCCAACACACCCAATTATTGACACCCTGTAGCAGTTTGATATTGTTTATGAATTCTCAAAATACATATTGGATTATGTTTGTGAACTGGTCTGATCCTCTGGGCATATTAGATTGGACTGGATTCAGAGGTTTCCCTTTTACTTGATTAAATAATGATTAAGGCTTTGATTGGGCCACGTCAGTAGGAGAAAATGACATGGCAGATGAGAAAGTTAAAGTTTTGATATTGGATCCCTGGGAAGTAAATACACAGAGAAGTAGATATGTGAGGAAATAAAGAAGGCTCCATTAGACATGGCGGAGGCTTGGGGAAGAGAGATGAGCCATTAGCCTGACAGTTTATAGCTGGTCTTGTGGAGAGAGCAGAGCAGCTGAGCCCAGAGAGAAATGAGCCCCAGGAGAGAGATAAGACTTATCCCAGCCTACAGCTGATATTGGAAGAAGCTGGGACCACAGAACCTTAAGAGGAAGAGGAAGCCTGAAACCTTGCAGATGTTGGCAGCCATCTTGCTCCAAAATGTAGCAACAGACTTGAGTGAGGGAAATAACTTAGGTTTTATGGTTTGGTAACTGTAAGCTTCTACCTCAAATAAATACCCTTTATACAAGTCAACAGAGTTCTGGCATTTTGCATCAGCACCCCTTTGGCTGACTAATACACAGCCTATATTAGTATTATATATTTGTTATCATTTAGGAGAAAATATTCTTATATTTGTCTTGTTAACCAGAGTCCATCATCCACCACTGGGTTCCCTGTGTTTTACAGGCCTGTTCTTTGAACAGTCCATTCAAACTGTACATTCAGTGGCTCTCATTTTCATCACAGAGTTTTGCTGTTATCACCTCAGTGAATTTTAGAACATTTTCATTACTCCAAAAGGAAGCATCCCATACCCCTCTGATGGTTAGGCTAATGTGTCAACTCAGCCAGATAATGGCCTCCAGTTGTTTGGTCAAGCAAGCACTGGACTCATTGTAATACAAGGATATTTCATGGACTTTAATCATCAGTAAGTTGATTATATAGATGGCTGATTACATCTACAATCAACCAAGGAGATTGCTGTCAGCAATGAGTGATATCATATCCAATCAGTTGAAGATCCTTGTATTAGCCAGCCAAGGAGGTGCTGATGCAAAGTACTAGAATTCTGTTGGCTTTTGTAAAGGAAGTTATTTGGGGTAGAAACTTACAGTAACAAGGCCCTAAAGAGCCCAACTCAAGGTATCATAAGAGGTACTTTCTCACCCAAAGTCAGTGGTCACATGTTGAAGCAAAATGGTGGGTGGTGTCTGCAAGAGTTCAGCTTCTTTCTTTCCTCTTCAGGCTCCATGGTCTCAGATTCTTCCAATCTCAGTTGTAGGCTGGCAAAAGGCTCATTTCCCTTTCCAGGGCCCATCTCTTTCCAGGCTTAGCATGCTCTGCTTTCTCCACAAGGCCAGCTATAAATTATCAGGCATATGGCTTGGCTCCCTCCCCAGGGCTCCAGCATCAAAACTAAACTCTCTGCGTTCCCCTTTTCCGTGTATTTTCTTACTTCCCTGTCTTTGATTGAGCATTCATTTATATAGCCCACAGCTTTAGGCTAGCTGTAGGTGGGAACTCAAACCAAGTTTCCCTAATGACATGGTCAAATAAAAGCCCCAATGTTGATTTAATAAAGTAAAAGTGAAACTTCTGTATTGAATACAATCTAATATGCTCAGAGGAACAGACCAGTTTACAAACACAATCCAATATCTATTTTTGTAATTCATAAATAATACCAAACTGTCACAACCCTTAAAAGGTGAAGTGATTTCAGCATTCAGAGAGAGAATTCCCAGCTCCACTTTGGACAGTCAGTGTCTCCTGGGAATTCATCAAGGACCTTCATCAGAGCCCCTGGTTTGCAGCCTGCCCTGTGGAATTTGGACTTGTGCATCACCATGGTTGTGTGAGAGAATTTTATAAAATCTCATACTACTTACAGAGATCTCCTGTTGGTTCTGCTTCCCTCAAGAACCCTGACAAAGCTTAGTACCAGGAGTGGTTCTCGAGAAACAGAGTCTTAAAAATGGGATTTCTGAAGTGGTTCTGGCATTTTTGGAATTGACTCTCTACTCTGTTTTTATTCAAGGGCACTAATGACTCCCTTTCCAATAATCAAAAGGCCACTGACAATACATGGCATGAGTTAGCAATGGAGATATGCAAAATATCACCACTGGATTTGACTACCTCTATGCCTAAAAGAGGCAAAGATCTGGGTGAGGGTGTTTTCAACACCTTAACAGAGTTTTGTGGAGTCAAAAGGTACAATGATGTTGGCTAGCTGTTCCTAAATACTCTGGATACAGTTGCAAAAGAAAGGGTAAGGTTTCAAATTTGCAACTTAAATGCTGCATGAATGATGTGAAAGTTTCTATGTGTGCTCTGAAAGAAAATCTTATTTCATGCAGCCACAGACTTGAATCTTTGAAAACTAGACTCAGAGTCTCATTGTATGAGTAGCAGAGTTACAATGAAAACTAAAATCTCAACCTCACAGAGTATCTGCTGTTAAAGTGAGGGCATTGTTTGGAAAGGAGTGGAACCCTGAGGATTGGGATAAAGACAAATGGGTTAATGATGATATCTGTGGGGACAATGAACCCCTAAATTCTGCTGAGACTTTGCCAGAAAAACCCATAATGATCTGTCCTGTGGAGACAACACAATGTCAAGCTTGTATCAGCCAGCCTCCAGCCTGCTCCAGGGAGTCTGACCTCCTCCAAGCCCTGAGGAGTCTACCATCCAACCTGTGTCTGAAGAGATTAATCCTGTTTGACCAGAAAAAATGCAAAGGAATGCCCTGAGGTCAGTAGCTGGCAAGACGTTTCTAATTCTTCTCCTTATCCACCCCCATCACCACACTTCTCTTCAAGACTTATTACTAGACTAAAATCACAACAAGCCCCCAAAGATAAAGTACACAGTGTGACCCATGAGGAAGTATGCTATAGTCTAAAAGAACTGCATGAGTTTTCCAACTTATATAGACAGAAATCAGGGGAATATGTGTGGGAATGGATATTAAGAGTATGGGATAATGGTAGAAGGACTATAAAGTTGGATCAGACTGAATTTATTGATATGGGCCCACTAAGCATATATTCTGGATTCCAAACTATAGCTCGAGGGGCTAGAAAGGGCTCTAATAGTTTGTTTGAGTGGCTGACTGAAACATGGACCAAAAGATATCCTAGAATGTCTGAGGTCAAGATACTTGATTTACCTGGTATACTGTAGAAGAGGGAATTTAAAAGCTTAGAGAGAGTGGAATACTAGAGTGGATTTACCACTTAAAACCTGCCTACCCACCTCAGGAATGTCAAGAGGACATGCCTTTAACCAAGACTGGAAGGAATAAATTTGTAAGACTAATTCCATCTTCCTTGAAGAGTTCTGTGGCTGCTCTTCTCTACAGTCCAGATATTACTGTGGGAACTGCTGTCATAGAACTAGAATCCTTATACATTATGGGGTTGATCGGACCTCAGGCTGGTAAAAGTCAAGTATCAGTAAAGACAAGGTGGGCGTGGCTACCAAAATGAAAGGCAGACTCAAAGCAGCAATTAAAAGAGTCTGAATCGCATAGAGCTACGGAATTGGCTAATAGATCACAGGGTACTAGAAGTGACTTAGATGGGCAGTCTACTAAATTCCTACTTGATCTGTATAAGCAGAAGAACTCTAGGTTGAGCAACAAAACCCTAACTTAATTACAGACACAGAGAATCACGGCCCCTTAGTCAATTCCAAGACTTGAGACAGTTTATAAACTCAGAGCCCATTGAATGAAGAGAAGGCCCGGTCTCCTTGGGGAAGGATCCTGTTACACTGCCAGCTTTCCCCAAAGAGACCTATGACCTTTGGCCAAGGTAACTGTGCATTGGAGAAAAGGATTATTAGACACTAGCTCAGAAGTGGCATTAATTCTAGGAGACCCAAAATGTCCCTGTGGTCCCTCAGTCAGAGATTTAGCTCAGGTATATCTCTCAGCAGGTCCAGTGGGTCCCCAGAACCATTTGGTCATTATTTCCCCAGTTCCAGAATGCATAATTGGAATAGACATACTCAGTAACTGGCAGAATCCTCACTTTGGATCCCTGCCTTGCAGAGTGAGGCTATTATGGTAGGAAAGACCAAGTGGAAGCCACTAGAACTGCCCCTGCTTAACAAAATGGTAAATCAAAAGCAATACCAGATTCTTGAAGGGATTGCAGAGATCAGTGCCACCATCAAGGATTTGAAAGATGCAGGGGTGGTGATTCCCACCACATCCCTATTCAACTTTCTTATTTGGCCTGTGCAGCAAACAAATGGATCTTGGAGGATGACAGTAGATTATTGTAAACTTAACCAGGTGGTGACTCCAATCGCAACTGCTGTCCCAGATGTGATATCATTGCTTAAGCAAATTAACACATCCCCTGGTAACTTGTATGCAGCTATTGATTGGCAAATGCTTTTTTCTCTATTGCCATTAGTAAGAACCACCAGAAATAGTTTACTTTCAGCTGGCAAGGCCATCAATAGACCTTCACTGTCTTGCTTCAGGGGTATATGTTATAATATTGTCTTCAGGGACCTCGATCATCTCTCCCTCCCACAAGACATCACACTGGTCCATTATATTGATGATATCATGTTGATTGGACATAGTGAGTGTATTAGTCAGCCAAAGGGGAGTTGATGCAAAATACCAGAAATCTGTTGGCATTTATAAAGGCTATTTATTTGGGGTAGAAGCTTACAGTCACAAGGCCATAAAGCATAAGCTCTTTCCCTCACCAAAGTCTGTTGCCACATGTTGGAGAAGATGGCTGCTGATGTCTGCAAGGGTTCATGCTTCCTTTGTTCTCTTAAAGTTCCATGGTCCCAGCTGCTTCCAATATCAGCTGTAGGCTGGGATAAGTCTTGTCTCTCTCCCAAGGCTTGTTCTTCTCTGGGATCAGCTGCTCTGTTCTCTCCACAAGGTCATCTGTAGACTATCAGGCTAATGGCTTGTCTCTCTTCCATGAGCCTCTGCCATGTCTAATGGAACCTTCTCTCTTTTCTCACATATCTGCTTCTCTGTGTGCTTACTTCCCAGGCTTCAGTATCAAAACTCCAACTCTCTGCTTTGCTGTGTGGTTTTCCTTGTGAGTCTCTGCCCACCAAGGGAGCAGGGACTTAATATCCCACTGACAAGGCCCAATCAAAGCCCTAATTGCAACTCAATCAAGTAATATGCTCAGAGGAACAGACCAGTTCACAAACATAATCCAATATCTATTTTTGGAATTCATAAACAATATCAAACTGCTACAGGGAGCAAGAAGTAGCAATGACTTATTGGTAAGGCATTTGCATGAGAGAGGATGGGAGATAAAGCCAACAAAAATCAGGAGCCTTCCACATCAGTGAAGTTTCTAGGTGTATAGTGGTGCAGGGCATGTCAAGATATCCCTTCTAATGTGAAGGATAAGCTGTTGCATCTGGCCCTTTCTATGACCAAAAAGGAGGCACAATGCTTAGTTGTTCTCTTTGGATTTTGGAGACAACACATTCCTTATAGGGGTGTGCTTCTTTGGCTCATTTACTCAGCGACCAGAAAAGCTGATAGTTCTGAGTGGGGACAGGAAAAAGAGGAGGCTCTGCGACAGGTCCAGGCTGCTGTGCAAGCTGCACTACCACTTGGGCCATATAATACAGCAGATCCAATGGTGCTGGAAGTTTCAGTGGCAAATAGAGATGCTGTCTGGAGACTTTGGCAGGCCCCTATAGGAGACTCGAAATGCTTACCCTTAGAATTTTGGAGCAAAACCCTGCCATCCTTTTGCAGATAACTACTCTCTTTTGAAAAACAGCTTTTGGCTGGCTACTGGGCCTTAATAAAGACTGAATGCTTAACCATGGGCCATCAAGTTACCATGAGACCTGAGTTGCCTGTCACGAGCTGGGTATTGTCTGACCCACCAAACCATAAAGTTAGGTGTGGATGGCAGCACTCCATAATAAAATGGAAGTGGTATATATGAGATAGGTCTTGAGCAGGTCCTTAAGGCACAAGTAAGTTACATGAGGATGTAGTCCAAATGCCCATGGACACTACCCCTGCCATGTTAACTTCTCTTTCTCAGCCCATAGCTTTTACCTTTTGGGGAGTTCCTTACAATCAGTTGACTGCAGAAGAGAAAACTTGGGCCTGGTTTACAGATGGTTCTGCATGATAAGCAGGTACTACCCAAAAGTGGACAGCTGCAGCACTGCAGCACCTTTCAGGGATATCCCTGAAAGAAAGTGGTAAGGGCATATCCTCCCAGTGGGCAGAACTTCGAGAAGTGCACCTGGTTGTTCATTTTGCTTGGAAAAAGAAATGGCCAGAGGTGCATTTGTACACTGATTCATGGGCTGTTGCCAGTAGTTTGGCTGGATGGTCAGGGACTTGGAAAGAATATGATTAGAAAATTGGTGACAAAGAGGTCTGGGAAGTGGTATGTGGATAGAACTTTCTAAGTTGCAAAAAACCATGTGAATGCTCACTAGAAGGTGACTTCAGCAGAGGAATATTTTAATAATCAAGTAGATAAGATGACCTGCTTTGTGACTAGAGCTCAGCCTCTTTACCCAGACACTCCTGTCATTGTCCAATGGGCTCATGAACCTAGTGACCATGGAGGTAGGGATGGAGGTTATGCATGGTCTTAGCAATATGCCTTTCCCCTCACCAAGCCTGACTTGGTTACAGCCACTGCTGAGTGCCCAATCTGTCATCAGTAGAGACAGAGACCCACACTCAGCCCCAGATATGGCACCATTCCCCAACGTGATCAGCCTGCTACCTGGTGGCAGGTTGATTACATTGAACAACTTCCATCGTGGAAGGGGCAACAATTTGTTTTAATTGTAATAATACAAACTCCGGATATGGGTTTGCCTTCCCTGCACACAATTCTTCTTCCAAAACTACATCCGTG
>JAQZBX010107946.1:0-10592 GCA_029593785.1 Cabassous unicinctus
AAAAAAAAATATTTATTTCTATCCCCCACTACCCATTGTTTTTTGTGCTTGCTGTCTGCTCTCTGTGTGTTCTTCTGTGTCTGCTTGCCTTCTCTTTAGGCAGCACTGGGAACTGATGCTGAGACCTTCTGGAGTAGAGAGAGGTACTCAATCTCTGGCACCAAGCTCCCTGGTCTTCTGTGTCTCTTATTGTCTCTATTCTGTGTCTCTTTTTGTTGCATCTGTGTCTCTTTTTGTTGCATCAATTTGCCACACCAACTTTCTGTGGGGGCCAGCACTCCATACAGGCCAGCACTCCTGTGTGGGCTAGCTCTCCACGTGGGCCAGCACTCTGTGCAGGCCAGCACTCTGCATGGGCCAGCTCTCCTCTCGGGCCAGTTTGCTGTGCAGGCCAGTTTGCCTTTCACCAGGAGGCCCTGGGAATCAAACCCTGAACCTCCTATGTGGTAGACAGGAGCCCAATTGCTTGAGTCATGTCTGCTTCCCCATCGTATCCTGTTATGATCTCTCTTATTTCTGTGGGGTCAGTGGTAATGTCCCTCATCTCATTTCTAATTTTATTTATTTGTGTCTTCTCTCTTTTTTTCTTTGTCAGTCTAGCTAAGGGTTTGTCAATTTTGTTGATCTTGTCAAAGAACCAACTCTTGGTTTTGTTGATTCTATTTTTTTTGTTGTTGTTGTTCTTGATTTCATTTATTTCTGCTTTGATCTTTACTATTTCTTTCCTTTGGCTTGGTTTGGGATTAGTTTGCTGGTCTTTTTCTACTTCCTCCAGGTGTGCAGTTAGATCTTCAATTTTAGCTCTTCTTTTTTAATGTAAGCACTGAGGGCTATACATTTTCTTCTCAGCACTGCCTTTGCAGTGTGCCATAGGTTTTGATACATTGCATTCTCATTTTCATTCATCTCAAGATATTTGCTGAATTCTCTTGCAATGTCCTCCTTTGACCCACTGATTATTTAAGAGTGTGTTGTTTAATCTCTATATATTTATGAACTTTCCCTTTTTCTGTCCATTATTGATTTCTAACTTCTTTCTATTATGATTAGAGAAAGTGTTTTGTATCATTTCAATCTTCTTAAATTTATTGAAACTTGTCTTGTGACCCAACATATGGCCTATCTTGGAGAAGCATCCATGAGCACATGAAAAGAAAGTATATCCTGCTGTTTTGTGGTGCAATGCTCTATAGATGTTTGTTAGGTCTATTTCATTTATCATATTAATCAAGCTCTCTATTTCTTTATATATCCTCTGTCCAGATGTTCTGTCCAATACTGAGAGTGGTATATTGAAGTCTCCAACTATTATTTTACAGACATCTATTTCTCCCCTCAGTTTTGTTAGTGTATGCCTCATGTATCTTGGGGCACTGAAGTTAGATGCATAAATATTTAGTATAGTTATTTCTTCTTGTTGAATTGCCCCTTTTACTAATATGTAATGTCTTTATTCATCCCTAACAGTTTTGCATTTGAAATCTATTTTGTCTGATATTACTATCACTACTCCAGTTCTTTTTTAGATATTATTTGCATAAAATATCTTTTTCCAGCCTTTAGCTTTTAACCTGGTTGTGTCCTTACATCTGAGGTGAGTCTCTTGTAGAAAGACTATAGATGGCTCATATTTTTTTATCCATTCTATCAGTCTTTGTCTTTTGACTGGGGAGTTCAATCCATTAATGATCAATGTTATTACTGTAAAGGCATTACTTACTTCATTCATTTTGACCTTTGGCTTTCTGTTGTCATATCGTACTATTATCTATCTTTTTTACCCTTTAATTTACCCTTTCAAATAATCTTCATTTCTACACTCTTCTCCAAGTCTCTTGCCTTTGTTTTTTCCTTTCAGGCTGTAGCTCCCTTTAGTATCTCTTGTAATTCTGATCTTTTCATAACATATTCTATCAGTTTTTGTTAGTCTGTGAAGACTTTGAACTCACCCTTATTTTTGAAGGACAGCTTTGCCAGCTACAGAATGGCAAAGCTTGGTTTTCTCTTTTAGTACCATAAATACATCATACCACTTTCTTCTCTCCTCCATGGTTTCTGATGAGAGGTTGGCCCTTAATCTTATCAAGTTTACTTTGTATGTGATGCTTTGCTTTTCTCTTGTTGCTTTCAGAATCTTTTCTTTAGCTCTGATATTTGTCATTTTGAATAGTAGGTGTCTTGGGTTAGGTCTATTAGGATTTGTTCTGTTTGAGGTATGTTGTCCTTCTTGGATATTGATATTTATGTCTTTCATAAGGGTAGGGAAGGTTTCAGTATTATTTCCTCAAATATTCTTTCTGCCTCTTTTCCGTTTTCTTCTCCTTCTGGGACACTTATAATCCATATGTTTTTGCGTTTCACATTGTCGTTTAGATCCCTGAGATCCTGTTCCATTTTTTAAATTCTCTTCTCTTTCTGTTCTCCTGTCTCTTCCAGTTTAGATGTTCTGTCTTCAGGGTCACTAATTCTGTCTTTGAGCAATTCAAATCTGCTCTTTTGTGCCTCTAATGTATTTTTAATCTCATCCATCATGTCTCTCATTCCTATAATGACTGTTACTTTTCTTTGAAGGCTTTCCAATTGTTCTTTATGCTCACACCCAGTGTCTTCATTTTTTTTCCTTAAGATTTTATTTATTTATTTATTTATTTCTTCCCACCCCCTCATTGTTTGCACTTGCTGTGTGTTGTGTCTTTAGGAGGCACTGGGAACTGAACCCGGGACCTCCAAAGTGGGAGGGAGGGGCCTAATTGCCTTAGCCACCTCCATTCCCTGCTTTGTTGTGTTTCTCATTGTTTTTTCTTCTTGTGTCTCTTGTTGCATCATCTTGTTGCATCAGCTTGCTGCGCCTGCCTGTTGCATCAGCTTGCTGTCTTCCTTGCTGTCTTGCTTGCTGTTTTGCTCGTTTTGCTTAGGAGACTTCGGGAACCTCTGCTCCCTGCTCTCTAATTATGTTTTTTCTTCTTGTGTCTCTTGTTGCATCATGTTCTGTCAGCTTGCCGCCCCTGCCCTCCACGCCAGTTCCCTCTCTTCTTTAGGAGGCCCCACGTACCGAACCACAGACTTCCCATGTGGTAGGTGGAAGCTCAGTCTCCTGAGCCACATCCGCTTCCCCCAGTGTCTTCTTAATATCCTTTATCTCTTTAGTCATATTTTCTTTCAATTCTTTAAATTGATTTAGGAGAGTTTTGTGATTATCACTGATTAGTTGTCTTAAATCCTGTATCTTATAAGGATATTTGGTTTATTCCTTTGGCTGGGCCATCTTTTCCTGTCCCTAGTATAGCTTGCAAATTTTTGCTGATGGCTAGGCATCTGAACTTAATCTGATGGCCTATTTCTCTCTCTTGCCTATTATTATTTTTTCACAGCTCTCCTTTTTTTTATATATTTTACTTTATTCTATTTTTATACTTTCTATGTATAATATATTTTATATTATTTTATAACAATTTCAACTACCTATAAGAAATCTTTTTGTTTTTTTTTAATAATTTAAAAAAATTTTTAAAAAAGATACTTAGATTACATAAATGTTACACAAAAAATATAGGGATTCCCATATGCTCCACTCCCCACACCTCCCAAACCTTCCCACAAAAACATCCTTGATTAGTGTGGCACATTCATTGCAATTGATAAATGCATCCTGGGACTTTGCCATTAAGCGTGGACCATAGTTCACATTGTAGTCTACACTCTCTCCCACACAGTTCTGCATGTTATGTGATGATCTGAAATGGCCTATATCTCTCATTTCAGTGTCATTCAGGATGATTCTCAAGTCCTGAAAAAGCCCCCATATTACAATTTTTTTCCCCTCTCCCTGCCCCCAGAGCCTCCAGTGGCCACTGGCTCCACATCAATGTCATAATTTCTTCCATTGCTAGAATCACAATATGTCTAAAGTAGAATACCAGTAAATCCACTCTAGTCCATAGTTCTTTCCCCAATCCTGAGGATTCTGGGATGGTGATGTCCACTCCACCTCTAATTGAAAGGGAACTTATAGCCCATGGGGAAGATGGATGGGACTATCTTGCTTGCAGTTCCAGACTCTCTCTGTTCCTTGGGATGGTCATTGTCCATCATCATCTCCTTGTTAGTTGTCATGGGTAAGTCCAATGAGCTGTAGAATAGGTGTTGCAACTCTGCCAAGGTTCTGGGCCCAGCTGGCACATGGAGAGCCCAAAGACTCAAGTCTCTTGGATGTACACCTACAAACTCCAGCACCAAGTATAGGATTAATAGAAGGGACAGATGAGTCATGTGTAGGGAAGACATAATTGAGTCCAACTCTGTCACTCTCAGGAGCACAAACTCCAACGTAGGGCCCACTGGCAAGGCACCAAACTCCGGAGCTATCTGCCCTGACCATAGGACCTAGGTGTCTCCAGAGCCCTCAGGAGCCCCACTATTTGGGGTATTATCCACTTTGGCAATCTATGAGATCCGGCTGAGATGTGCATAAACGTTACCTCTGGGATGACCTTCCGACTCACTTTGAAGTCTCTTAGCCATGTAAACTCATTTGTCTTTACCTTTTCTCCCTTTTATTCAAGGTCTTTTTCCAGTTGCATTGCTAGTTGGTGCTTGGTAGTAATTCCTTGGTGCCAGGGAGGCTCATCCCTGGGAGTCATGTCCCATGCTGGGGAGAAGGTAATGCATTTATATGCTGAGTTTGACTTAGAGTCCACATTTGAGCAACAAGGAGGCTCTCAGGAAGCAACTCTTAGGCACCCCCACAACAATAGGCTAAGTTTCAATTTCAAGAGCATAAGCTCATAAACAGTCGTCAATATAAAGGGCCCATCAGCGGATCATCCTCCTTCACCAGTCATTGCCCCTGCACCTGGGGGACTGTTGCTACTCCATTAGAGAATGTGGCAGAGCTCTCCAGGAGGGAATTCAGTATTCTCTCGGTTATTGTGTGAGTCTCCACCCACTGTGACAATGCCCCATAAACATTTGAACATTTGTATATACCTTATATGTATGCCTAGGTGAACTTACTCCCATGTATGCCCCATCACTGACACCCCACACCAGTGATCTTCCTCTTCTCCAGTTGTAACCCTTTTGTGATCCAAAGCTTCTTCAAAAATGAAGCCATTAAAATAGCCAAATACAATTAATATGAAAATGAAATAATAATGATGTTTAAATATAAGAAATAAAATACATAAAAATTTAAAAAAACAAAAATTAAATTAAATTAAAAGATTGGGATATTTAAAAATAATGAAAAATATTTAAAACAATTTTTTTGACATTTTTCCTTTCATTACTGTAATATCTGATGTCCTATCTGTACAGTGGCATTTTCTTCCATTTATTCCCCAGTATCTTACTATTTTTCATTTTGTTATCAAAGAAGTTTTAGGTCACAGTAAAGTCACATACAGAATACAGGGGACTCTCATATACCCAACATCCTTCCCTTTTCTTCCTTCCCATATTTATACCTTTTTATATGTGGATGGTTCCTTTGTTAAAACTGATACACAAATAGTGAAACATAGCTACTAACCATGGTCAATGGTTTACATTATGGTTTACATTTTAGACTGTACACTTTTATAATTTTTGATGATATTTAACATGGCCTGTGTCCATCATTGTTAAGATCATGTAGAACACTTCCATTGCCCACTAAATGCCTCCTGTTCGATCTATTCTATTCCTCCCTCCCTCTCCCCTCAGGGCCCACAGTGACCCCCTGGCTTCACTCCTTGGATGACAAGATTCATAGTTACATGCAACAACACTGAGGTCTTGACACACTGGTTTGTCCTCCCCTATTAGGAACCGCCCATGCTCTCGAGAGACTCTGCCTCTCTATTTGTGGACAAATCGGTCCTCCCAAGTATGGGAGACCAACTCCTTCCTGCTCATTATGTTGGTCTCCACCCACTGATACAACACATTATGACAAAATGATCAATCACACACTCCCTAGAAACCTGTTCCAGCTGCACCCTGTCCTGAATGCTTCCCCATACAACACCCTAAACCTGTAACCCTTCCTTGTCATATTGACATAAGAGCATTCTCAACTTTGTGCTTTCAACCACATATCCTCAAATCCCCAGGTTTACCTTGTCCCTCTCCCAACCCTCCCCCCAGTTCCCTGGACCTTCCAACCCACCATCCTCAATTTACCCACCTGTCAAACCTGCACCACCCAACCCAATAATATCACTACCCCCCTGTCATTTCCCTTTAATACGCAATTACACACCTTTACCTTACCGTAGATTACATCCATATAGGTGTTGGCTCACAACCTTCTTCTCCCTTTCTATTTCCTGTAAACCTATCTTCCAGATAATAGCTCTCTGAGTCTGCTCAATTTCCTTAATTCATATCACTGAAGTCATGTACTGTTCATCCTTCAATGCCTGGCTTGCTTCACTCAATGTATAGTCCTCAAGATTCATCCATGTTATCTCGTGTGTTAGCACTGTATTCCTTCTTACAGCTGAGTAATATTCCATTGTTTGTATGTACCACATTTTCTTTATCCATTCATCTGTTGATGGGCATTTGGGTTGATTCCATCTTTTGGCAATAGTGAATAATGCCGCTGTGAAATTGGTGTGCATATATCTGTTTGTGTCTTTGCTTTCAATTCTTCTGGATATATTCCCAACAGTGGAATTGCTGGATCATAAGGAAGTTCTATAGTTAGTTTTTTGAGGAACCACCAAACTGTCCTCCACAATGGCTGGATCATTCCACATTCCCATCAGCAGTGGATGAGGGTTCCCATTCCTCCACATCCTCTCCAACACTTATAGCCCTCTGTGTTTTTAATAGCTGTCAGTGTAATGGCTGTAAGATGGTATCTCATTGTAGTTTTGATTTGCAGTTCCATAATAGTGATGTTGAGCATGTTTTCATGTGCTTTTTAGCCATTTGTATTTCTTGCTTGGAGAAGTGTCTTTTCAGGTCACTTGCCCATTTTTTAAATGGCACAGTTCTTCTTTGATATTTGGTTCAACTTATTCTAAGTCTGTATAATTGCCCAGCTTAAGTTATCAAAATTGTGCTATAGACTAACTAATGGGGTGCAGATTTTCTCCCAGAACTTGGACTACAGAGAGACCCTAGTGCAGCGTTTGTCCATGCAATTTCCAGACCAGCCAGCAAATGACACCCCTTTTTATACCTTTCCACAGAGGTGTATCTCTCTGTTTTCCTTTGTTTAAGTCTGGCCCAAGCCAGGATTCAAAGAGGGTTCCTCAGGCTGAACTTACTGAAAAAAAGCTCCTTGACTCCCCATCCCTTTTCCCTTGTAACAGCTGACAGGAAGATATCTGCTCCCTTCTCAGTCAGCTGCAACGAGCTATGGGTTTTACCCCAGCTCAATATCTTGGGTGTGGGGGAAGGGAACCCTTCCCAACAGCTGGGAGGTTTAGTAACTCACAGTTTGTTGTTTTGGGTTCTTTGTCTCTCTGTCCCTCAACCTCCTGGGAGTTGTGAAGCACTGTCCTGGTCTGCTGACCCTCAGAGTAGGTCCCTTGGGCAGCTTTTGGCTCTTTCTCTGTTGTCTTTGGGAGAGAGCTGAGCCTTGTCTGCCTAATCTGGTGCCATCTCCCCACAATCCTCTCTCAGTAATGTTTTATAGTTTTAGGTTTACAAGTCATTTACTTGCTTAGTTAAATTTATTCCTAGATATTTTTTTTAGATGCTACTGTAAATGGAATTGTTTTCTTGATTTTCTTTTCAGACTTTTCATTGTTGTTCAATAGAAAGGTAATTATACTTATGGGTTTTATTCTACAACTTGCATGAATTTTTTTTTCTGGTAGCTTTCTTTGGGATTCTTTGAGATTTTCAATATCTGGGATAATATAATCTGCCAATAGTGATAGTTTTACCACTTCCTTTCCAATTTACATGCCTTTTACTACTTTTTTTTCCTAACTGCTCTGGATAGAACTTCCAGTATAATTTTAATTAGCAGTGGTGAAAGGGCATCTTTGTCTTGTTCCTTATCTTAGCTGGAAAGCTTTCAGTCTTTCACCAATGAGTATGATGTTAACTGTGTTTTTTTTCATAACTGCCCTTTGTCATGTTGAGGAAATTCCATTCTATTCCTAATTTTCTAGTGTTTTTTGTCATGAAAGGGTATTAGATTTTTCAAATGATTTTTCTGCATCAATTAAGATGATCATGTGGCTTTTTTCCTTTGTTCTTTTTAATGTGGTATATTACCACCGCTTTTATTTTGATTGCTTGAGTTCATTATATTGAACCATCCTTGCATTCTTGGGGTAAATCCCACTGTGTTATGGTATATGACTCTTTTAATATGCTGTTGGATGTGGTTTGGTAGAATTTTGGGGGGATTTTTACATCATCATTCATAAGGGATATTGGCCTCTAATTTTCTTGTGCTATGTCTATTAGCTTTGGTATTAGAATACTGCTGGGCTCACAAAAGGAGTTAAGATTTTTTTGAAAGAGTTTGAGAGAGATTAGTGTTAATTCTTCTTGGAGTGTTTGAAAGAATTCACCAATGAAGCTGCCTGGTTTTGAGCCTTTCTTTTTTGGGAAGTTTTTGATGACAACATAAGAAAATCAAGTAATATATTACACCACATTAATGTAATGAGTGAACAACTAACACATGATCATATCAATCGATGCAGAAAACCATTTGACAAAATCCAAAAGCATTTTGAACACTAGGAATAGAAGGAAACTTCCTCAGTATGATAAAGCCATATGTGAAAAACTCACAGCTAACATACTAATTAATGGTGAAAGAATGAATGCTTTCCCTCTCAGAGCAGACAAGGATGTCCACTGTCACCATTTATATGCAACATTGTACTGGAAGTTCTTGCCGGAGTAAGTAGGCAAGAAATAGAAATAAAAGGCATTGAAATTAGAAAGAAAGAAGTAAAACTTTCCCTATTTGCAGATGACATGATCCTATATACAGAAAACCCTGAAAAATCCACAACAAAGCTCCTAAAGCTAATAAATGAATTCAGCAAAGTAATGGGTTTAAGATCAACATTCAAGAATCAATAGTGTTTATATACATAAGCAATGAACAATTAAAGGAGGAAATCAAGAAAAAAATTACATTCACAATAGTAAATAAAATAATCAAACATCTAGGAATAAGTCTAACCAAGTGTAACAGTTTGATATTATTGATGAATTCCAAAAAGAAATATTGGACTATGTTTGTAAAATAGTCTTTTCCTCTGGGCATGATTAAAGCATGATTAGGGCTTTGATTGGGCCACATCAGTAGGATGTTATGTCCCCCCCACACACACTTTATAATACAATTATAAAAATGTGCTATTATGAATTGTAACAAATGTACCAAACCAACGCCGAGTGTTGGTGGTTGGGTGATGTATGGGAAACCTGTGTTTTGTGCATGATTATTCTGTAAACATGCAATTTTTCTCAAAAAAAGAAAAAAAAAGATAATTTGCATGTTTCTAGCAATTTGCTCATTTTACTTAGATTATCATTATTGTTGGCATACAATTGTTCATAGTATTCTCTTATGATCCTTTATATTTTTGTAAGATTAGTAGTAATGACCCCTTTTCATTTACTTTAGTTATTTTCATCTTCTCTCCTTTTTTCTTTCTCATTCTAGCTAAAGGTTTCTCAATTTTATCATCAAAGAGCTAATGTTAGGTTTTGATGATTTTCTCAATTGTTTTTCTATTCTCTACTTCATTTATCTTTTCTGTAATCTTTATTATTTCCTTCTTTCTGTTAATTTTGAGTGTAATTTGCTCTTCATTTTCTGTTCAAGTTGTAAATTTAGTTTATTGATTTGAGATATTTCTTCTTTTTAAATGTTGATGTTTCATACAAATTTCCTCTGAGCACTGCTGCATCCCGTAATTGTTGGTATGTTGTGTTTTCACTTTCATTTGTCTCTAAGCATTCTCTAATTTTTCTTCTGATTTCTTCTTTGACTTGTTGGTTGTTGTTTAAGAGTATGTTGTTTAATTTTCATGTATTTGTGAAATGTCTATGTTTCCTTCTGTCATTGTTTTCTAGTTTCATTCCATTTTGGTCACAGAAGGTATTTTGTATGATTTCAGTCCTCTTAAATTTATTGAGACTTACTTTTTGACCTAACATATGGTCTGTTTCTGTTTCATCTAGTTGGGTTATAGTATTTCTCAAGTTATCTATGTCCTTATTCATTTTCTGTCTAGGTGTTTCATCCATTATTGAAAATGTTGTAATAAAGTCTCTGACTATTACTGTAGAGCTGCTCTTTTTCACCTTCATTTCTGTCAGTGTTTTCTTCATATATTTTTGGGCTGTTTTTTGCTGCATATATGTTTATAATTTCACAATGGCTTTTTGGTGAATTGACCTTTTATCAATATATAATATCTTTTTTGCCTCTTATAAAAGTTTTTCACTTAAAGTATATTGTGTCTGATATTGGTACTGCCATCCCGGTTCTTTTGGGTACTATTTTCATGGAATATTATTTTCCATCCTTTCACTTTCAAACTATTTGTGCTTTTGGATCAAAAGTGGGTCTCTTGTAGACAGAATATAGTTGGGTCATGTTTTTTTTTTTTTAGTCC
>JAQZBX010107947.1:0-10599 GCA_029593785.1 Cabassous unicinctus
ATTTATTTATTTATCCCCCCCTTGCTGCTTGTGCTGCTGTGTCCATTCGCTGTGTGTCTTCTCCGTGTCTGCTTATCTTCCCCTTGCTGTGAGGTCCCGCTGCATCAGCCCCTCGCGCCGCATGGGCCGGCCTGCCCTCACAAGGAGGCCCCGGGAAGCGAACCCGGGGCCTCACACATGGTAAACGGGGGCCCTATCGGTTGAGCCACACCCGCTTCCTGTTGTGAGGGCTTGCTGCATCAGCCCACTAGGCTGCGCGGGCCGGCCTGCCCTCACAAGGAGGCCCCAGGAAGCGAACCCGGGGCCTCCCATATGGTAAACGGGGGCTCTATTGACTGAGCCACTCCCGCTTCCCTATATCTTTGCTTTTTTGTTTGGAGTGTTTAACCAGTTTCCATTTAAAGTAACAACTGAAAATGTAGGACTTTCTTCTGTCAATTTATTATTTGGTGATGGTAAATCATACCTTCTTTGACCCTCAATTCTTCCATTATTGTTATTATTATTATTATTTGATCTTTTGTAGTGGACCCTTTAAAATTCCTTCTCTTTTCCTTTGTGCATATTTTTCAGAGATTTTCTTTGTGGTTACTGTGATGGTTAGGCTAATGTGTCAACTTGGTCAAGTAATTGTGCCCAGTAATTTGGTCAGGTAAGCACTGGACTAATTGTAATACAAGTACCTTTATGGACTTTAGTCACCAGTGTGTTTACTGCATAGATAGCTGATTATATCTACATCAGTTAGGGAGATTACCATTAGCAATGAGTGATGCTTTATCCAATCAGTTGAATGCCTTAAAAGGGGAAGTGATTTCAGCACTCAGAGAGAATTTCCCAGCTCATCTCTGGAAAGCCAGTGTCTCCCCAAACCTCATCAAGGACCTTCATTGGGCTTCATCGGAGCCCTTGGCTTGCAGCCTGCCTGCGGAACCTGGACTTGGGCATCCCCACAGTCACGTGAGAGACTCTTGTAAAATCTCAAACTATTGATGGATGTCTCCTGTTGATTCTGTTTCCCTAGAGAACCCTGACTAATACAGTTACCATAGGCTTAATTTTAACATCCTAAATCTGTAACATTCTCTTTTGATTTGAAACCAAATTAATTTCAAGAGCATATACAAACTATGTTCCTATACCCCTTTGTTCCCCCACATTTATATTGTTCTTGTCACAAACTGCATATTTATACATGAGTCCAAAACTATAGGTTTATCAAGGATTTTTATACATTTACATTTTAGATCCTGTAAGAAGTAAAAAGTGGAATTAAAAAACAAACAAACAAAAACCCAAAATACAATCGTACTGGCATTTATATTACCCATGTTGTTACCTGTATGGTAGAACTTTTCTTCATGTGGCTTTGATCTACTGTCTAGTGTCCTTTCTTTTCAACCTGAAGATCTACCTTCAGCATTTCTTGTACCACTAGATTGTTAGTGGTAACAAATTCCCTCAGTTTTTGTTTATCTGGGAATGTCTTCATTTCTCCTTCATTTTTGAAAGACGGCTTTGCCAGATATAAAATTCTTGATTGGCAATTTAAATCCTCTCAGCACTTTAAATATGTCATCCTACTGTCTCCTTGCCACTGTAGTTTCTGATGAGAAATTGGCACTTAATCATATTGAGGCTCCCTTGTACATGATGTTTTGATTCTCTCTTGCAGCTTTCAGGATTCTCTCTTTGTTTTTGGCATTTGAGTTTATCTAGTTTGAAGTTTTTTGAGCTTCTTGGATGTGTATATTTGTGTCTTTCATTAAATTTGGGAAGTTTTCAACCATTATTTCTTTGAATATTCTTTCTGCCCCTTTTTCTCTTTCTTCTGCTTCTGAGACTTTCATAATGCATACACTGGGTATGCTTGACGGTGTCCCACAGCTTCCTCAAGCTCCTTCACTTTTCTTCGTTCTTTTTTCTTTCTGCTCCTCAGCGTGAATAATTTCAATTGTCTTATCTGCAAATTCCTGATTCTTTATTCTGCCATTTCCAATCTGCTATTGAACTCCTCTAGGGAATTTTTAATTTTTATTATTGTGGTTCTCAGTTCTGTTTGGTTCCTTTTTTTAAAAAGATTGATTTTCCCCACCCCCCCCTCATTGTTTGTGCTCACTGTCTGCTCTCTGTGTCTGTTCTTTGTGTGCTTTCTGTGTCTGCTCAACTCCTTTTTAGGAGGCACCAGAAACTGAACCTGGAACCTCCCATGTGGGAGGGAGGCACCCAATTGCTTGAGCCACCTCTGCTCCTGGCTTGTTGTGTCTGTCACTGTGTTTCCTCATTGTGTCTCCTTGTTGTATCAGCCCATCATGCCAGCTCGCTGTCTTGCTTGCCTTCTTTAGGAGGCACCAGTCACTGAACCTGGGACCTCCCATGTATGTGGTAGGCGGGAGCCACTTCAGCCACATCTGCTTCCCTGGTTCCGTTTTTATGATTTCTATTTCTTTATTGATATTCTCTTTTTGTTCAACTCTCATTTTCCTGATTTCCTTTAATTAATTGTCAGTGTTTTCCTTTAGCTCTTTAAGTATATTTATGACCATATTTTAAGTTTTTTTCTGGTATGTGCAAGGTTTGGTCTTCCTCATTGGTGGTTGTGATCACTCACCACAGTGTCTATTCCATGACCAGACATGAGGCTTTCCAAACTTCCTAGTCTCATAATTCACAGGTCAGAACTAAAGTTCATGCTCTGGCAAAGGCTTGTCTCAAAGCCACAAAACCAGAGGTACTTGAAGCATAAAGGTAACTTTATTAAAATGTAGTTATTGTATCTACAATAATGAGGGTATACACTTAAAAATATGTATAATGAGCACCTAGAAGATTAACAGCAATTAACAGGTTGGCTATGAGAATGTATCAGAAACAAGGAGATGTGAAATATGAGGACATATTCTTTTCTCAACCCACCCACAAAACCATCTGGATTATTAAGGAGTCATTTGGACAATATTTGATAGACCGTCTATTTTAGATTGCAGTAGCCAGTGGGGGAAACCAGCAGCTCACACTATCTTTCCTTTGGGATCCCTTTTGGGGTGTGTGTGTGTGTATTTGTATATGTGTGTGGATGGGGTATGGGGACATGTGGCATGTTCCTGGCATTGTGCTATGTTCTTTACATGTATTACCTTACACAGTCATATCTGTAACACAACCCTAGGAGGCAGGTAATATTATAATCCAATTTTACAGACAGGGAGGCTGAGGCTCACTGAGGTTAAGAAACATTTGCTAGATTATCCATCCAATAAGTATTTATTATGGCCTTTCTTGGGCTAGGGTGTGTGGGAAGTGCTGAGAGCAGAGTGGTAATTAAGTCACATGGAATCCCTGCCCTTATGGTGCTCACAGCAAAGAAGAATTTAATCCAAGTCAGCCTGACCCCACCACACCATTCACACCTGTCACCCCAAATAACAGGCATGGTGTGAACATGCTCAGTTAGGCTGGTTTACTCTGTTGGGTTAGAAGGAAAGACAGCAGCAAAAGGCGATGGGAGAAGGGCTCATGGTGTATTGGGTTCTCAAGTGATAAGTTGCACCACGCTGGGAAGCACTGTATTTAAAATGCTTCAGTGGCTTTCTGTTAGTTTGGGGGTTAAGGAGGAAAAACCCTGAATGTGAGTTTTAAAATGTTATACAGCTTGGCCCTTGGCCACCTTCCAACCTCATCATGAACCTCCCTGTCTCCAGCCCAACTTTGCATAGCAGGCTCCCAGACCTGGTGGTTCCTTGAGTCCATCCAGCTCCTTCCTGCATGGACAGGCCTATGCCATTGTCCTTTCCTTCTGCTTTGGGTATTCTGCTCTTCACCTGCCCACCTTCTCTCCTCACCCTTTTGATGTCCTCACAGCAGCCTTGCCTGACCACCCCATCAAGTCAAATCTCCCCTACAGCCCCACGTCCCTCTCCAGGGTAGCAGTTCTATAATTGTGATTTAACATTGGTTTGTGTGATTAAGTAATATCTGTCTCCTCAAATAGACAGGCACTCCTTAAGGACAGAGACCACTGCCCTCTTATTTTACTCACTTTCTAATATTTGTTTTAATTTTGTTTAATTTATAAATGTAATGCTAAATACATTCTTTGCTGAATGAGTGAAAGAATGAATGAATGGATAAAGTTGAATTATTACTGAGTATGTAACTGGGCATCTAACCAATCAGTCAAGTAACTATATCTGGGTTTTGCTCATCATTGTCTCCCCAGCACTAAGCCCAGTGTTTGAGAGATCAGTTGTCTAAGCCAATGTTTCTAAAACATTAATATGCATACGAGTCACATGGGAGTCTTGTTACAATGCAGCATCTATTTAAGTAGATCTGGGAGGGGCCTGAGATTCTGCATTTCTAAGCAGCTCCTAGGGTTGAGGCCTCTGGTCCAGCACCACATGCTGAATACCATGGCTCAAGCAATATAATGTAGTTGCAAGAGGATATTTACTTAGAAAGACACATTGGTTAGGGTGTAACAGAAGTAACAGAAAACCCAGCTCAAACGGACACCCATAAAATGGGCAGGAAGGAGTTGGGACTCCCATCCTGGGGAGGACCCATGTGTTCACAAACAGAGGGACAGGAGTCTCTGGAGATCATGGGCGGTTCCTAATAGGGGAGGACAAACCAGTGTGTAAAGACCTCAATGTTGTTGCAAGTAACTATGCATCTTGTCATCCAAGGGGTGAAGCCAGGGGGTCGCCATGGGCCCTGAGCGGAAGGGGGAGGGAGGAATAGAATAGATGGAACAGAGGGTAGTTAGTGGGCAATGGAAGTTTTCTACATGATCTTGCAATGATGGACACAGGCCATGTTAAATGTCATCAAAATTTATAAAAGTGTACAGTCTAAAATGTAAACCATAATGTAAACCATTGACCATGGGTAGTAGCTGTTTCACTATTTGTATATCAGTTGTAACAAATGTACCATCACATATAAAGAGGTATTAATATGGGAAGGGGGAAAAGGAGGAGGATGTTGGGTATAAGGGAGTCCCCTGTATTCTGTATGTGACTTTACTGTGACCTAGAACTTCTTTGAAAACAAAATGAAAAAAAGTAAGACACTGAAGAATGAATGCAAGAAAATATCACTGTATATACAGGACAACAGATATTATAGTGATAAAAGGTAAAATGTCAAAAAATTTTTTTTAATATTTTTCATTATTTTTTAATATCTCAATTTTTAAATTTTAGTTTTAGTTTCAAAAAATTTTTAATGTATTTTATTTTTTATATTTAAACCTGTCATTATTATTTCATTTTCCTATTAATTCTATTTGGCTATGTTATTGGCTTCATTTTTTTTTTTTAAGATTTATTTATTTACTTTTTTTTCTTAATCCATTTTTAGCCCCACCCCTTGTTTCTGCTGTTTTTGTGTCCATTTACTGGGCAATTCTCTGTGTCTATTTCCTGCCCTCTCTTCTTATCCTTCTCTTCCTGTCTTCACCGGGATTCGATCCTGGGAACCTCTTATGTGGAAGAGAGGCATTCTGCCACCTGCACCACCTTAGTTGCTGGTTTTTTGGTGCATCTTATCTTGGCTCCCCCTTGTGTCACTCTCCTGTTACATCATCATCTTGCTGTGTGCAGCGCACCCATGTAGGGGGCCTGGCGGCGCACCCGCTCATGGGGCATGATGGCACGCCTGTTCACGGGGCCTGGCGGCCTGCGCACCTTCTATATTTTTCTTTATTTTACCAGAAGCTCCTGGGGATTGAACCCAGGAGCTTCCATATGGGAGACTGATGCCCAACCATTTGAGCCACATCTTCCCCCTTTGGCTTCATTTTTGAAGAAGCTTTGGATCACAGAAGGGTTAAAACTTGGGCAGGGGAAGATCATTGGTGTGGGGTATCAGTGATGGGGGAATACATGGGAGGAAGTTCACCTGGACGTACATATAAGGTATATAAATATGTTCAAATATTCACAGCGCATTGTCACAGTGGGTAGAGATTCACACAATAACTAAACTAAAAGAATATTGAATTCCCATCCAGGAGAGCTCTGCCATATTCTCTAATGGAGCAGCAACAGTCCCCCAAAAGCAGGGGCAATGACTGGTGAAGGAGGATGGTCCATTGATGGGCCCTTGATATTGATGACTATGCTTGCGAGCCTTTGCTCTTGAAGTTGAAACTTAACCTAGTGTTGTGGAGTGCCTAGGAGTTACCTCCTGAGAGCCTCCTTGTTGCTCAAATGTGGCCTCTCTCTAAGCCAAACTCAGCATATAAATGCATTACCTACCCCCCAGTATGGGACATGACTCCTGGGGATGAGCCTCCCTGGCACTGCGGGATTACTTCCAAGCACCAACTAGCAATACAACTGGAAAAAGATCTCGAATAAAAGGGGGGAAAGGTAAAGACAAATTAATTTATATGGCTAAGAGACTTCAAAGTGAGTTGGGAGGTCATCCCAGAGATAATGCTTATGCACATCTCAGCAGGATTTCATAGACTGCTAAAGTGGATACTATGCCAAATAGTGGGGCTCCTGAGGGCTCTGGAGACACCCAGATCCTATGGTCAGGGCAGATAGTTCCAGAGTTTGGTGCCTTGCCAGTGAGCCTTATTTTGGACTTTGTGCACCTGAGAGTGACAGAGTTGGACTCAGTTATGGCTTCCCTACACATGGCTCATCTGTTACTTCTATTTGAACCTATACTTGGTGCTGGAGTTGGTAAGTGTATGCCCATGAGACTTGAATCTTTGGGCTGTCCATGTGCCAGCTGGACCATGAGCCTCAGCAGAGTTGCAACACCTACTCTCCAGTTCATTGGACTCACCCAGGCCAACTAACAAGGAGGTGAGGATTGACAACCACCATACAAAAGAAATGAGAGAGCCTACAACTCCTAGAAAAAAATATAGTGAAACATTTTCAGAATCTTGTGGTTGTTGGTGGTTTCTTGGAGCTTACACCTAAAGCATGAGCAACAAAAGAAAAAATGGATAAAAAGGACTGCCTCAAAATTAAACAATTTTATATTTCAAACAATTTTGTTAAGAAGGTGAAAAGGCAGCCAACTCAATGGGAAAAAAAATCTTTGGAAACCACATATCTGACAAGGGTTTGATTTCCTTATGCCCTGCTTGCCACACCTCCCACACTCTCCCACATAAACAACATCCTTCATTAGTGTGGCACATTCATTGCAAGTGATAAATACATCCTGGAACATTGCCACTGAGCATGGACTGTAGTTCACATTGTAGTTTACACTCTCTCCCACACAATTCTGCAGGTTATGGGAAGATATATAATGACCTATATCTGTCATTGCAATGTCATTCAGGACTATTCCCAAGTCCCAAAAAAGTCCCCGTATTACACCTGTTTTTCCCTCTCCCTGCCGCCAGAGCCTCCAGTGGCCACTGCCTCCACATCAATGCTGTAATTTCTTCCACTGCTAGAATCACAATAAGTCTATAGTAGAATACCAGTAAGTCCTCTCTAGTCCATAGTTCATTCCCCAATCCTGAGGATTCTGAGTTGATGATGTCCACTCCACCTCTAATTGAGAGGGGGTTTCGATCCCATACAGCCGATGGATGGGACTCTCTTGCTTGCAGTTGTAGGCTCTCTCATTTCTTTGGTATGGTGGTTGTCAATCCTTGCCTCCTTGTTGGTTGTCCTGGGTGAGTCCAGTGAACTGGAGAGTAGGTGTTGCAGCTCTGCTGAGGCTCAGGGCCCAGCTGGTACATGTACAACCCAATTAAAAAATGATAAAAGACTTGGATAGACATTTTTCCAAAGTGGAAACATAAATGGCTAAAAGACACATGAAAAGATGCTCAACATTCCTAGCTATTAAGGAAATGCAGATCAAAACTATGAGATATCTCACACCATACAGAATGGCCATTATTAAAGAAACAGAAAACTACAAGTGCTGGGGAGGATGTGGCGAAATAGGAATACTCCTTCACTGTTAGTGGGAGTGAAAAATGCAGCCTCTGTGGAAGACAGAGTTTCCTCAGGAAGCTAAATATAGAACTGTCATATGATGGTGCAATCCTGCTACTAGGAATATATTCAGGAGAACTGAAAGCAAGGATGCAAATAGATATTTGCACATCAGTGTTCTTAGTGGCATTATTCACAATTGCTAAAAGATGGAAATTCCTAAGTGTTGGACAACCAATGAATGGATATACAAGATATGGTATATACATACGATGGAATACTATTCAGCTGTAAGAAGAAATCAATTGGGGAAGCACATGACAACATGGAGGAACCTTGAGGACACTATGTTGAGTGAAATAAGCCAGACACAAAAGGATGCATATTGTACAGTCTCACTGATATAAACTAAATATGATGAGTAGACTTATGGAGTTGAACTATGAAGTGTAGGTTGGTGGGAGATGGAACATGGGTTGAGAAGGAGAAGATGCTGGATGTATGTAGAATGTTTAATAAGGTCAATTGTAAATATGTGGTAATGGATGGACTTGGTGGTAGCACATTATAATGAGTGTAACAAGTACTGTTGATTTATGGATGTGATCATGGCTGAAACGAGTAGTCTGGGAGGTTAATGTTAGTTGGAGGACAGCTGGAGGATAATATATGGAATGTATAACAGTGATTTGGGTGATAGAGGAGGTTAGTGGTTACTAATATAAACACAGGAATATTCTTCTACTACAAGGTGTTAAGAACGTGATAATACATGGGAAAATATAACTAACGCAACTTATAGACTATAGTTAACAACAATATTGTGATGTTTTTGTAGCAAAAGGAGAGAAGATACTATAGTAAAAAGAACATGGGGCTTGGTTTTGTGAGACATAAATATGATTAAGCATTTTTTTCTCTTCTTCATTTTTTTTTTTCATTAATAAGGATACCTTGACTATGTCATTTAACTAGCCTGTGCATTTTTCTGAACATTGTAGGAACAATTGAGTTTGTTGGAATTAGGTGAGATGAAAGTGCCTAGTAAGAGCTTTTTAGGAGTAATGCTTCCATAACTGGTTGAGCTGCCCTTTGTCTGTTATTTTATTTTTTGAATTTGAAAGAAAGTTTTAATTTTTTAAAAAGTAAGTATATACAATTTACTATGTAATCACAACAATGTGATTTGAAAATTCTAACACCCTAGAGAAATTTCTTAAGCATTCTATTGCTTTCCATTTGACCCAATACAATCTAAAATGTCAGAGGGAGCCTTGGAAATTGTAGCCCTATAGCAATTCACAGGGGGAAAAGATTGGGTAAAAATGCAGCTAGATAGTTTTTAAGAAAGAAATTTGGCAGCATTATAGAAAAAAAAATGTGTAATTTCTTGGACACTGGAGTTTTGGGACTGAGATTTATACCCATTACAATTTCCCCAACATTTAATATCTGTCTGGAAGTTAACAATGCTCAATATAATGAATGTTTAGTCTTTTCTTTTTACTTTCAAGTACATACATATAAGCCATCAAAAAAAAAAACAAAAACACAACAACAACAAAAAAAGAAACCCAACATCCTTAGCCAGGAATGATGCAAGTCTCCTGGTGGTATTTCAGACACCAGCAGTGGGTGGAGAGATATTTGGGGCTGCCAAGGCCCTGGCAGCTCTTCTCCTTGCTCCTTGTTGGGTTTGGGTTTGTAAAGCCAAATGAAAACCCCTGCTAGTTCATGATCTTGTCTGAAGGCGGGGTTACTGCTTCCAAGGCGCCCAGGGAACTCCAGGGGTTTTGTTGACATTCGTTTTTATAGCTCTGAGGAAGTTATTTCTATCCTTTCTGTCAGTAATGTGAGATAAGGAGGAAGGAAAATAAGATCCCCAGGGAGTGCACAGCTAAGCTGAGCCCTTTAACCTAACTGTGAACTGTGATGAGCCTGGTCGAACCTGGTCTGAGCCTCTTGGAAGCTGTGTGACCAGGATGTTTATCTTCTCCCTGCATTGCCTGATCAGGAAACCCAGGTACCAGAGCCTGGCTGCCTGGGAGATTTCTGTAAGGGACTGCCGGTTTCACAAACTTCTCACAGGGAGAGGCAGCGCTGCAAAGAGACCCACATTGCATCTGCTTCCCTAAAGAGAGCTGCCTAAATCCTGCTCCCCTTAGCTGCTTGCATTGTTTTGGTAGACTTTATCCTAAAAATAGTAGAGGGAGTCTGCCTGGATGCTTTCTGTTTCAAGTTTCTTCAGGGTTGTGCAGTGTGTATCGTCCTTCCACGTTTACCACCACAGAAAAGGCAACATTATGTAGGAGTAAATATTGGGCTTTGTGTCTCACCAGGCGTGGTGGCTTTGGATAAGTCACTTAACCCTTATGAGGCTCCATTTTACACAGTTGCCTATAAAATAGGCATACTCTAAGACCAATCTCATGGAATCCATTGATGGTTCAAATGAGATAAAATACTTACCAACTGAAATTTGAAGCCATCATGTTGAGTGAAATAAACCAGACACTAAAAGACAGATATTGTATGACTTCGCTTATATAAATTACCTAGAAGAAGCAAACTTCATAGAGACAGAGAGCAGTTTGTGGTTATCAGGGGCTGAGAAGGGTGCAAAGAGGGAGTTACAGCTTAATGGGTAAACAGATTTTGTCTGAGGTAAAAAAAA
>JAQZBX010107948.1:0-10598 GCA_029593785.1 Cabassous unicinctus
CCACTGAAAGGTGAGTGTCTTTGGAATTGTGAGGGGAATTTGACAAACGGGCTCTAGAAAAGGGTTTAGAATTGATTCATCCACAGAATGATAATAATTGAAGACAGGAGTTAAGGTAGATACAATAGACTGTGGAGCGTGAGGGGGGTGGGGGGTTGGGCAATACAAGACAGAGGGCATCAGTAAAGAAGATGGAGAGACTTTAGGGGACAATCAGAAAACTGGGATTTCACTTGTCCCAGTGATGATGACAATAGCATAGGGAAAAATAAAATTGCTAAATGAATCCTGAGCACATAGGACCCATTAAAAGAGAGACGATGAGACCATTGAAACAAATACTACTGCAACTGGTGATTGTGTTCATGTCTGTTTACAAGGCAGCAGGACCTTGAAAATAAGAACTGTAAGTCTTTCAACAGCAAATCTATTAAGAAAAAAAAAATCACAAAGTACTGCAGTGCAAATAAGGCAAAGACATTAATAAATTCTCTTATAGAGAATGCTGGTCCAATATAGTACAGGATGCCTAAACCACCACTGTAGACCTGGCTAGGTTTTAGCAGTTGCAATTGTTTGACATTTTGAAGGAAAGGTCAGTGAAATGGCAGCATCCAAAATGGTGGCAAAGTCATAATTGTACTTGAATTTCCTGAAACACAGAGCCTAGGGCTTACAAAGCCTGTCTACCCAAATAGGTCCTGCCAACCATTTTGCAACTGTTTCTGTCCACCTTTCCCTTCTGGATTCCTTGTCAGGGCCTAATGTCTCAGAACAAGGTAGCACAATGCTCTCACCCCAGCTTTACCCCGCCCCTACCCTGCACACACCTTTTTTAGTTGGGTGCCAATCAAGAGTTCCCCTTGCCGTTTCCTGTTCTACTCTTCTCTCCTTTACATAGGGTGTACTATATAAAGCGCAATGGCAAAATGCTAGACGTGCAAATGCAAAGCGGGGCATGAGAAGGGGAAGTTCCTTTTTCAAGAAGCAATATCATAGAGGTGGGCTGTCAGGGAGTCTGCAAGATCTGAAGTTTCAGGGACTGAATGAAAGAAACACTCAGCTAACAAAACAGTGCACTGCAGAGGACGCTTCATCTGCTCTGGCCAAATCCTTTCTTTCTTTCCATCCTTTCTTTCCTAATAACAGCTGCCCTCTCATTCCCTGTTACTCTGCTGTGAAGAACAAAACCTCCCTCCGACTATCTGTTTTTCTTTTCTTCCCCAGAGTAGGTCTCATTACTGGTGATTAGCAGATGATTAAAACCAATTCAGCTTCCCCCAGTAGATATTTTCTCCCTGTTTGTGCCTAACGCGTCAGCCTTCAATGAACGTGCTCCTAAGCTTATTAACAGGCTCAGAGGATTAGCTGCCGCCAAGCTCGGTGGCTCCCATATTGTGATGCAGGGAGTGACATGGAACCATTTGCTGAGTGCAGTCAGGACCGCTGGGACCAAACTATCTAAATCACAATTTTATTTTCCATGTAGAGCAAGATAAAAAAAAAAAAAAAAATCCCGACAATAATTACAAAAATCAAACATTTTGACAAGTCTGAAAATACCCTTAAACTCAGTGGCAGCAAACAGGCCAAACCAATCTCGAGGGGCACTGGTGTGTGTGTGTGTGTGTGTGCAGCTTACACGAATGTACAGTCACGCAGCTGATCTACGTTCATATGCATCTTTGAACATAAATGTCCCTGCTCAGCCCCAGCATTCCCTTTGGTGTCTACATGGTATGTGTTGGTCATACGTGCATAGAGCTATCTTTTAATGGAGACTGAAGAAATGACAGCTTAGATTGTAGTAGGCTATGGACACACATAATACTTTAAAGAGTATCTAATCTAAACTTGTGAAACCTGAATTGCAAATTGGCAGATAAAGACAAAGGAATTCTAAGCAACTGGTTTCATTTTTGTTTCAAAACCAAGGAAGTGTTTGAAAACCAAGATTTTTTTAAAGTTTGGGGAGAATGTTTCCCTATGTGAAAAGACTTTCTTTTATAACTGTATATGGAAACTATAATGATCATCATAATAATAGTAGCATATTTATTAGCTGGGACATAACCAGTAGGTTAGGAAGCACAAACGAATGATTGTTTCGCAAAGTTCTAAAAGGAGAAAAGCCTCATGGTATAGTCATGGTAGACGTTGCATGTAAGAGGTTGTGTTTTGAGGAACGGGATTGTTTTGTCGTCACAGATGGTCTCTTATTCTAAATCTTTAAGTTTTTCCCATTTATTTTTTTCCACCTTTTCAGAGCAGCTTAACTCTGAGCGTGCTGAGGCTTGAAATCTGGTTTCTGATTCATAATAGCAACAGGGTTTGTAGAAAATGTCAACAAATCCCCCATCACCAGGGAAAGGAGGAAATGTGAAAGGTAAGTCATGTCAGTCTCTCCTGGCTGTGTGAGGGAGTACGTCTGTGGAAGAGGAGACGAGAGAAAAATCCTAGCAAAACAGCTACGAGGACCAGGCAGCGAAACACAGGCGATGACAATAAAACAAAGGAAAACCTGAGAAAACAATAGGGAAGTAATGAGGAATTAAAAGAAGATATTGTCAATCACCAAAAATGGCACATTCATATTTTATTTAATTTCAATCATTTAATATCTAAGGGAAAATGACAGACAGGGAGTTTTTATTGGCTCAATTTTACCAGCATTAAAATTTTTCCAGGAATACCTCTGACCTTGGTTGGCCCCAATAAGTAGGTAATTGCTAAAGGATCAATTCCCTCCTCATTAAACAACAGGCCCCAAACAAATGCAATATGAGCAATCAAGTGACAGTGAAGCACAGCTGAAGATAACAGGCTACAAAGGAAGCTGTAAAAATGATATTCACAAAAGTGCTGTGATAAATATCTGGAGAACAATTATAACCGAGGACCCATGATAATGTAACTGGAATGTGCAGGAAAAGGTTTTGGTGCAATAAGCTTCTAAAACAGTTTATTACATGTCTACAAGGGATAGCATATAGGAAGAAAGCATTGCTATGATCAGACAAAGACAAATATTGTTTTGATGAACTACTTTTGCTTGGAAGTATTTCACTGGGACTGGAGACTTCCATGTCAGAATAGAGGTGAGTTCAGAAGCAGGGCAGTGCCAACCTCAGTCAATGAATAAAAGAAACTGTGCCATGCGAAGGGAAAGATGGTTCTGTGATCTTTTGAGCCAGCTCTGCATGGTTCAAGGGCCAGTGCAACATTTCGAACTGAGGTCCTTTTCCCTACAGAATGAAGCATCATAAAAAGGGGATAGCTTGTTTTGCTTCCACAATTTCTCAAACAACCTCTACAATAACGGTGGGCCATGAAACAAGGACTATCCCGCTATTTAAGGAATCTGAGAATTGTTTTCCCTTCATCCTTTATCCTGTTTTCCTCTTTTCAGTGCAACTGAATTAATTACAACAATGTATGTGTCAGCCCCTGTCAGGAGAGAATGCATCCTACATCCTCTTCTTAGCATTATCATTAGATCTACACGGTGCTGAAGAACAATGGACTTGGGTTTGGATCGGCTCTGAAAATCACTAGTGGTTTGACCTTGAGAAACCTTGAATTTACGCCCATCATCTGTAAAGTGAGGGGAAATAGTATTAGCTCTCTCATAGAATTAATAAGAATTAATAACATAATGAGGGTGAATTAAGATAATCATAGCAAAGGACTGCGCATAGCCTCGGCACATGATGAGTCACAGTAAATGGTGACCATACGATGAGGAGTTTCTGAAAGCGTGGCAAGCTTTATCAAGTACTTTCTGGTCAATGTGAGGGTGCCAAGGGAACTATTTGGGTAATGAAGACACTTATAAGAGGTTTGAGAGATGGTCACTACCTCTGCTAAACATGAGTCTTGTAGGAATAGAAAGTGGGAGCTGGGGTGAAGTGCAAAGATAAAAGTATAAGGGACAGGGCACACATAAAAAGATCAATAACAACCCAATGTTGCTTGATTTTCTCGAGGTTCTTGGCTATGTTACAAAAAAGAATTTTAAGTACATGCCAGTTTAGTTAGGCCAGTGGTTTATTAAGAAAATGAGAAGAGAGAAATGGGAGAAAATAACAGGTTATGGGGCCCAGGTATACTTGCATGCTAATCTGGGCAGGGAGAGAAAGGGCAAAAACAGGGCCGGTTTGGCTTCCATGCTTGCTTTTTAAACCATTAATTATTCTGCCCCTTTGCTAATGTCGAGGGAGGAATCCCAGTTGTTTGCTGTTTTGATTGGTTACCCCACCCGTCAATCCCCTGGGAGGGCCTAATGTAAGGTCCCTTGAGAATATCCGGGGCATTTCCTTGATCCCAGATGCCATCCCGTTCTGAATGGGGAATTCTTGCGAGGTTCTTCCAGCAGCCATCTTGTAGGGCCTTTCCCTCAAGAAGGATTCCCATGGCCACGTGTTCCATGGCCGTGATTTTCTGCCAGGTTTCAGATTCTTCTCTTTATTCCCTAATCTAGCCTGCCTCACCCAGGTAGCACCGTAAAGTGATAAATGGCCATCAGAGATAATAAATACTGTCTGAGAGGGGAGACCTCATCAAAAGCTTGGGCTGCCAGGGAAACATGGTTGCAAAATTGGGGCTTGAAGGAAGATCCGAGGTCTGGAGAAAGTGGATAGGGGCCTTTCTCCATGGTGCGTCCATCCAGGCATTCCCTTCGGCACTATCTCGAGGATTCTGTCCAGACAGCAATCCCCTGGATACTTGGAGAGCAGGGGGCCTCGCGGGCTATTATGTGTGAATGACTATTCCTCTGGTGGGAGGGTTATTACTATTATTGCTAATGATAATACTACTTGAAACCACAGTCAATTTAACCCAACCATTTGGAAGAGCTACATTACTCTATTATCCAATTGATAATTTCAGGGTTTTATTCATGGGCGCAATCATAAGAAAAACAAGGAGAAGACAGTCTCTCAGTTGTGTACATATGCATAGACTTTGTCTTTTGAGAACATAATTGGGAATGAGAGTTACAAAGAAAAGATCATTAAGAGTTACAAAGAGAGAAAGGGGGATAAAAACCTACCACATTGTGTTCTTGTGCCATGTGCCAAGCCCTGGGAGGCCTGCTTGAGTTCATTTGAGCTGGAGGCAGCTACCAAATAAGGTAGCAAGAAAACAGGGTAGGGAGCCCTTGGAGGGGGCTGGCGCCAGGGCAAGGAAATGAAAGAGCAAAGGAAAGTACTATGCTGGGAGAAAAGTGCAAGGGATTCCATTTAAACATGAGGTTAAAGATAGCAAGTGAAGCTGCTGCCAGAGGTCCCCCCTCCCTTCTCCCACACAGCCAATAATTCAAAATATCTTCAGCTTGCCAAGATAGCTAATAATCTAGAAATCAGTAGCTACGGCCTTCAGTGATATGTGGGTTAACTACCTAGTCTATTCCTTCCTGTGTCTGAAACCAAGCAGAGGTGGAACTGGGAGGGGAGTGCAATTGGGGAGGACATGGCGAGACCTCCCACCACTAATCCTGGAAACAAGCTGTGCAGGGATGGAGGGTATTAGAGCATTTATA
The DNA here is from genome assembly GCA_029593785.1 of Cabassous unicinctus. NCBI lineage: Eukaryota > Metazoa > Chordata > Mammalia > Cingulata > Chlamyphoridae > Cabassous > Cabassous unicinctus. The sequence goes on from JAQZBX010107948.1 coordinate 5,543, forward strand.
AAGGCAAAGACATGCTGCTCCTCATTGCTCGTCAGGAATGGAGGATCGATTCAGCAGAATATTTCCATTGAGAAGCAAATGGCTTGATGGCTGTAGCTAAATATCATGATGCAATTAGGAATAGTGAAAGTTAAAATTGAGTCTAAGATCAATCATCTGAAAAATGTTAGTAGATATTCCTACAACCCAATTAGGGTACACAGCAATAAAATCATTCCGTCTTAGGTTGTACTGATAGATGATAGATGGATAGATTAGATAGATATAGACATAGAAAGATATATAGATATATAGATATAGATAGACACGATATATTATTTATACTTTTATCTATCAATTCACTTATATCTCTAGCTATCTACCATCTATTTTTTTCATATAATATTAGCTATAAACCTTTAAAGATAGGCATTACTCCTTGGATTTTTCTACAGAACCTACCTTAGTGCAGTAGAATAAATGTGTGTTGGATGAATACATAAGTAAAAACATTCCTGATAAGACTCTATAAAGAAATGACAAGTCACAAACTCAGGATTAGCATAGTTACTTAATAATGATGCAGTAATAATGTCCCATCTTTAAACCATTTTTAGTAGCTCCTGATTTTTATTCTGTTGCGCCATTAGGAGGCATGATTGTACGGTAATGGAATGGGGGTCTCCTGACCCAGGAATACTATAGCATTAGAGTGTCAACTTCTGTTCAGAAATAATAATAGCTAACACTTATGTGCCAGGCATTGTTCCAAGTACGTTATGAAGATGAACACATTTAAACCTCACACCAATCCCGTGAAGGAGGTGCTACTATAATTCTCATTTTAGAAATGAGGAAATCTTTTACAGATAAGTAACCTGTCTTAGGTCACAGATATAGGAAGTGAGGGTGCTGGGAGCTGAACAGGCATTCTAGCTTTCTAGTCTGTGCATTTATGCTTTTCTACCTCTGAGTAGGGCTCTATTCCTTGAGTTTCATACAATTACTTGGAAGACTCTCTCTGTTCATTGTCTTAAAAAGCAGCTCTAAGGCTAGCAATGATTTTTCAAAGCCCACGTTTCAATAGCAGTAGGATATTATAACCACATGCCTGATACAGCAACCTGTCCTGCACCCCATCTCCCCACTTACGGATAGATGCAGAAAATTAAGGGACTAGCCCAGAAATTCTTGATGGAATAAACAAAGTAATCACTATATTTTAGTATACATTAAAAGCCTGAACAGGCCCCTACAGTTAAGGGGGTAGGTTTATCAGATAGATGTATCTCTGGCACTCCTTATGTATGAGAGAGAGAGAGAGAATCCATTGCATTCTTATAACTGCAAGGTCCCACTAGTGTTGTAGTAAATATATCAGATAGTTTGGTAGAGCTAACTTTAAATTAGTTTTATCCCACACTCTACAAAATATTGTCGGCAGATTATATACTAAAATTATTCAATTAGGGCAGTTCAAGATGTTAAAAAAGAAATAGTATAAAGTTCAATTAAAAAGGTGTATTTTTAATATGGATTTTCTAGATACCCAAAGTAAATTGATTACTATACTTTTAAATTAAATTTGACTCCAAGCCTCTGGGTGGCTAAGGTAAAAAGAAGAAATACACTATGTAATAATTTCATTATTATATTTAATAAATATTACATATTTTGGTTATTGTTAACCACTATACCTATTATATATAGAAGTACTTGTTATATCTTCAATTCATAGCTTATTACAGTGTTAAATATACTGAACACAGATATTCACATTCCACTTGAGTAGTTCTCCACTTTTGTATGATGAATATAATGTAAGTCATTCTCTGGAGGCTTCTGAATTGAATTATCACATCACTGATACCTTGTTATTAAAGACATCTTAGATTAAGATAAAATACCACTTGAAGCTGAAAGGTAAGCTGATCAACTAATTACTTGACAAGTTTCAAAAGAGAATCCCAGAAAACAAATAGGAGGAACATTTTTGAAATTGAAATAATAATTACAAAGTAATGAAGATGATATAGCACTTAGATCCTTGAATATTGACATGAACAATCAAATAAGTAGCTGAGAGAGAGCATGGTTTTCCCCAGGCAAAATCTTTGCTCACAGCTTTCTAGGACAGCGATAGTAGGAAGGAAGTCTCGACTAGATTTCACCCTCTGTGGACTCCATGGATGCTGGATGCCCTCCACTTGTAACATTTTAGACACCCCCAGCTTGTGGTCTTCCAGTCAAGTGCCTAGTAGCCACAAAGCAGGAATCAGAGAAGCTCCCCAGTCCCCATGGCTTCAGGTCTAAATAGTGAAGCTGAGGCAAGAGAAAATAATTTCTCTCTCACATATTCATTCATTGAATTAATATTATTGAGAGAACAAAATAGGCAAAGTTCTTGTCCTTACTCCAGCATGGGAGACTGACAAAAATCAAGTGTGTATGTACAAGGTTGGCTGGTGATGATTGCTGTGGACCCAGGCAGAGCAGGGTAACAGGGACATAGAATGCTGGGCTAGGGCTGCTACTTTATGTAAAGTCCTTTGTGATACAGAAGGGATTATTTGAGCAGAGATCAGAAGGTGTCCATGTGGCTGTCTAGAGAAAGATTGCTCCAGTCAGAGGAAATGGCAATGACGAAGGCCCTGAGGTGGCTGCATGTTTGGCATGTCTGAGAACAAGGCAGCCACTGTTGCTGGAGGGACCTGAGTGAGTGAGCATGGTGGGGAGATGAAATCAGAGAAACAGGAGGTCAGATTATTTTGTTCAAAGAACACTGGCAAGGATTTCCAGTTCCAACAGGATTGAGTAGTGCCATTCCTTGCTGTCCTCCCTCTTATAACTAAAAACTGCAGGATAAAACAAAGCAAGCACACATAGGAAGACTCTGAAATGTGGAAAGAAGAAGGCAGACTGCCTAGGGACTTTGCAACTTGAGGACCAAGACCACAGTGAATTCCCTGAGTTTCCTCATTGCTCCCATATATTCTTGACTGGGCACTGCCAAAGGCTCCAAATGGAACATCAATGGGCACAGATAAAAAATGCTTCAAGAAAATTCTGTCACCCTTAAACAAATGCCTGGGAAAAGGGTGACCTAACTACAGAAAAGCTTTTTGGCAATATCTCCTCTTCTCAGCCACTTACCAATGGAAAACTATACTCCCCATTTTGCTGAAGCAAGCAGCTCTGTTTCTGTCTCTGGGTGCTCTTGGTGAGGCTGAACAGGGAGCTAATATTCCATGCTCTGCTTGGCAGAAGCAGATGGCTCTTGAATTCCCCTCCTTGGCCTCCCAAGTGGTGTCAGTGAGACCAAACTGATCGCTGACCTTCTGTTTCCCACCCTGCTGACCCAAGTGCCTCTCTGGTTCCCATGCCAGGATAGTGTCTGCGGGGCTGCATGGAGAGCTGATCCTTCATTCTTCACTCAGTGGAAAGAAGAGGTGATCTTATTCCCCTGCCAGCGTGGTGTCAGGGGGTCCAGCATAAAGCTGAGCTTCCATCCCTATGCACCAAGGAAGATTAACAAGGTAGTTAGAGGCAGGGTTAGTAAGCTCTCCATCCACTCCTTCCACTCCAGTGTCAGTGAGACTCGGTGAGGAGATGAAACTCCACTCCCAGCTGGCATCAATGAAGCAGAATGAGGTGGTGGGAAATGGAGCTAATTGGCTCTCCACTTTCCTCTTCCCCTTCAGTGAAGGGCTGAGCATCTGCCCACACAATGCAATAGCAAAAGTGTGTCCCCCCTCCCTGCTGGCAGTGGGACTCGGTGGGGAGCTGATCTCACAACCCCACGCTGAGGCAAAGAGGTAATGTGAGAGGGGACCCCAAATTCAAAGTAAAGGTGTTAGTAGTTCCAGGTGGGAGCTGAACTTCCACCCCACTCCTGCACAATAAACGTATTGTGGGTAAGTGCCCCATTTTTCCATGGTGGTGATGGCAGAGCCCAGCAGGAAACTGAACATACACACCCACCCTGCCCTCATGCTACACCCAAACAATTGGATTCTGGCTAAAAAACAATATTAAGTAGCAGTTAGAGTCTCATAATATCATATGCAAAATGTCTAAGATACAATCAAAAGTCACTCATCATATTGAGAACAAGAGAAATCACAATATGAATGAGAAAAGACAGTCAACAGAAGAAAATACTGAGATGAACCAGATGGTGGAATTATTTTACAAGAATTTTAGAACAGCCACCATAAAAATATTTCAAAAAGCAATTGTGGATTCTCTTGAAACAAAGTAAAAATTAGAAAATTTCAGCAAAGAAATAATAGTTATTAAAAAAGAACCAAATGGAAATTATAGAGCTGAAAAGCACAAAACAACAACAACAACAACAACAAAACTCTGACTCGATGGGTTTAATAGTAGAGTGGAGGTGACAGAGGATAGAATCAATGAACTTGAGGACAGATCTATAGAATTTTCCCAATTTGAACAACAGAAAGAAAATAGACTGGGAAAAAAAATGAATAGTCTTAAGAACCTGTGGGGTATTAACACAAGAGCTAACATTTGTATCATCAGACTTGGAGAAGAAGAGAAAGAGAGTAGGACTGAAAAAGTATTTGAAGAAATAATGGCTGAAAACTTCCTAAACTTGGTAAGACACATAAACCTATAGATTCAAGAAGCTGAGTGAACCCAAAAAAGGATAAACCCAAAGAAAATCAGACTAAAACTCATCATAATTAAACCTCTGTAAAAAAAAATTCCTAAAGCAGTCATAGAGGAACTTATAAGGGAAAACCAATTTGAGTGAGAGTGGATTTCTCATCTGAACCATGGAGACCAAAGGAAAGTGGCATGAAGTTTTCAAGTACTGAGAGAAAGGAACTGTTAACTGTGAATTCTATGTCTGGTGAGCACATCCTTCAGGAGTGAAGGAAAATAGACATTCTCTGACAAATAAAAACCAGGAGAATTTGTTGCTAGCAAATCACTCTTGAAGAATGTCTAAAGGAAGTTCTCTACACAGAAAGGAAATGAAAACAGAAGGCTTGGAACTTCAGAAAGGAAAGAAGAACATCATTGTGGTAAAAAAAAAAAAAAAAAAAAA
>JAQZBX010107949.1:0-10601 GCA_029593785.1 Cabassous unicinctus
GGTGTTCCTCAAAACACCAAAGTCCATAAACAAACCACAAGATAGAGAACTCAGTAAGCTATCTAACCTGAAGGACATCTGGAGCACCCCAAAAGTCCACCAACCACAAACAGCTTGTGAAATCTTCTTTTTCTTTAAAAACGCTTGCCTAGAAGTGCCAAGACGGGACACAATTTGGGTTGCTACCTGAATCTATGCTCCACAAATTGCAATTCTAAGACCCCAAAATAAACACCTTTGTTGCCTTGCAGCTTAGTTTGTTATTTCTTGGTTGACAGTACTTTTTGAACTCTTTAAAAAGCGATTCTGTAGCTTCATCGTTCGGTCATCAGGACTTTAAAAAAAAAAGAAAAAGCTAGGGACCAGATATGAAAGGGAGAGAAAGAAGGCTTAAAGAAGAGCAGCTTGAGAAAGGAATGCATAAGAGACCCATCCAGATTATTTGTTTTTCAATAGGCTTCTAATAGGGCTTAGAATCAGACCAGTAAGGACACTATTTTTGTTGTTATTATTATTTGATTGTTTGTTTTGTTCTTAAACACTTAATTCTGTGCTGAGTGCTTGAAAAATAGATTTAAAATATAGGGGAATGAAAAGTAAATCTGTTTTAAGCAAGACAGTTTATTATGTAGATGCTATGGTCTGCATGGGCAGTAAGGTCCCACAGATAAAACCTGTAGAGTGATTGACATCCACCTGGGAAAAACATCAGGAAGCTATGAGACGCTTTATAAACTTCTCTCTCAGGTTTATTGTTTTCAGAGATCTTTCCGGACTCCTGAATCCAGTAAAGTTTCTCTACAAACATATCTTTTTACTAATACTTATTTTTCTTTATTCATATCCATTTTTATGGAGTATATATTTCTGCTTTGATCTTTGCCAAAGTACAAGCCATTAGATTATGCAACTGGGACCTAAATATATACCAGGTTAAGCCTAATGAGAAATGCTATCCAATATTCCTGATCTGATTACTCTTTTTTATTCATTTACACTTTTTTTGATTCACCAAATCTGTACTGAAACCATGCTAAGTAGTAATAAGGAAAACAAACAGTTTGCTCTGGAATAATGGAAGGGTATTGGTGATTGATGGTAGTGGTGGAGGAGAACTGAGATAAGGTGGATGGAGAAGTCCTTATGGGGTGATATTTAAGCTGGGAATGGAATCGGATTGGTTTCATTCCATTGGAGCTGGGGTTTACTTGAGAAAGCTTTGTGTTTGACAGTAAATGAGGGCCACTGCCAGTGTTAAAAGTTAACATGGAATAGACTTATACCTGGGCATATAAATACACATATGTACATTTTTTAGGTTATGAAAATAATTTATATTCATTGTAGAAAAATATAAAGATTAAAACATACATAAAATTTTAAAAAATGTATGTGTATTTGAACCTCAGAACAACTAATAATCACTGATTGCCTTTGGACATATTTCTTTACATTCTCTTTTCAAGGCATACATTTTTCCCAGAATTGAAGTCACTTTATATATTTTTGGTCTTACATTTCTAAACAGTGTATACTATGTACTTTTTCAGGAACTTTAAAACTAGAGTTATTGGATCTAACAAATAAAAATAGAAGACTCCCAGTTACATGTAAGTCATATAAACAACAAATAATTTTTCTGTCTATGTCCCATGCAATATTTGGGGCATACTTATACTAAAATAAATTATTCCTTATCTGAAATTAAATTCAATGAAACACATATATTTTTACTGGCAACCTTTTATAAAACACATAGTGATTATAATTTCAAAAGTATGCATTAAAAGAAAAAAGTCTGTGTAATGTTAAATTACATTGATATACCATAATTGAGTATTAATTGATTCCCTCTATGTTGGAAATATATAGCCTCAATTTTTTATTCTAGTGAATATTGCTGCATTTCATACTATTTTCCCAAGAGAGATGCCTAGAAATGAAATTATTAGACAGAAGGGCACAAACTTGCTTTTCAATCTATGAAATCCATTGCCAAATTATACTGTCTTCATCTTTCCTTTGCCATCATTACATTTACTTTTTAAAATCCTAGCCAATATAGAAGGTGAACAATTGTGTACTTATCTTACACTAAGTAAAACATACTTTAATGTACTGATTTTGTATTAAAATATACTATTTCATTATTTGCATTTTGAAAATGATCAGTGGATTCATATTCAGCTATTCAGGCCAGTTGTTTCTCCAATCTACAGCTTTGTGTTGAAAAGGCTGCCGTTTGCCTATTTAGAGCTTCTTCATATTTTACTTAACTCTTCCCTAACTCCAATCTTGCCTTCCACTGGTCTCTACAACATAACCAGAATTACATTTATTATATGAATCTGATCATATTTCTCTACAGCATTAAAGGCTTCAATGACCTGCCCCCCTCCCACCCCATTTTACATGAGATCAAGTTTAAGTGTCTTCAATGGATATGTAGGATTATCTGGCCCATCTGGTTTTCTAGGCAACCTCCTACTCCTCACGTAAGAGGTTTCAGTACGAGGGACAGACTTGCTGTTGCCCAGTACCCCAGGCCATTTCACATATCCAGGTTCCTGCAGGTGCTGCTTCCCTTGCCGGAGGTGGCCTTCTAGCTCTACTCTGTCCTCAGGTTTTGGTAAGATCACTGCCTTCTCTATGATCCTCCTTGGAGAGAGCTGAGCAAGCCCGTCCACACTGCTTGTGCTTCCCTAGGGCAGGACTGTGTCAGATTCACTTGGCTTCACCGTCTAGTAAAAGGCCTGGAACATGGTAGGTGATCAAATTACAACAACAGCAATAATAGCTCCAACATTTGTAGAGCACTTAAAAATTGTGAGACACTCTGCTAAGCCCCCTCTATCTGTATGAATTCATTTAATTTTTGCACAAATCCAGTGAAGTGGGTAATATTATCTCCCTCTACTCTGCCATAAAGGAAAATTTAGTGTAGGTCAGGAAAGAGACATGCATGTGGAGAGACAGCTGGTGGTCCAAGGCAATGCGTGCTGTTGTGGAATAAAAAGCTCATGGACTTAGAATTGTGAATCATAGCTCTTGCTTTGTACTTAAGATTTGTACACAGGAAGAAACACGGGGAAGTGACTGCTAGTGAAAGCCAATTCTTAACATACCAATTATGCAACATTTCCATGTGGGTAAAACTCACAGACTATTTGAAGAAGACAAAATTGATGTATTTGGAGGCAGTCATGAAAAGGCTTCAGAGAGGAGATAAAATTTAATAGGTATTGAAAGATATCAGTAAGATTCAGGTTAGAGAAATATGGAGGGTGCCCTGTTTAAAGGAACTGAAAGTCATTGAGTAGAGAATCAGAGGACAAGTCTTGGAAAAGAGGAATTAGAGAAGGTTAGAACTAGAAAGGGCCTTAGAAATCACCTGTTTGACAAAACTAGTTTAGTAGGGATGTTAAAAGGAAGTTCATGAAACACATCTTCTATAGCCAAGTAAGGTTGGCTATTTTAAACAAAGCTCCATAGGATTTTGCAGTTCAGGACATCTCAGGAATTTTAATATCCCAATAAACCTGTGACCCTGTAGTAAACTATTTGAGTTCAGGAAACAGATTCTGACATATTAGGATTCCAATTCTTTCTCTGATACTTAACAAGTGTGTGAACTTGTATACTTTACTTACCTTTATAAGCGTTGGTTTTGTCATCTACAAGTCAACCTCGTAAAGTCATTGTGGAAATTAAATAACACAATGTGCGTGGTGCCCTTGGTATCTGGCACAAAGAAAACATTTAATGCATATGAGCTATGCTACGATTATATTATTCAGCGCTTTCTAACTTAGTTGATCCTGGGGCCTTTTTGGTTATGAATCAACTATGAGGACAAATTTTCTCAGAATACACTTTGGGAAATATTGATCTAGTGAAATATTGCCCTTGAGAAACTTGGGACCAGTTTTAAGAGCCTGTTTTTCCTGAACATCTGAAGAGCAGATCACTGTCTAGTGCCTCTGTAACTGACTTGAGCAAAAACTCTGAGTCCTGGGCCATCATTTCCACCAGGTTTATTACTCTCTCTCCTCATCCAGTGATGCACTGAAATCAATAATCGCTACATATTTCCCAGATGTCAAGAGAGTCTCATCCTAGGATAAAAGGGAGAGTGGGATTTTGCTCCTAAGTGACCTTAGTTTGAATCTCTTCCTGCTGCTCTCAATGGTACCATTTTCTATTGGTTTTTCACTCCTGTTGGTAGATGCCAAATACCACTCTCTCTCATGGGCTTCAGTAACTGCATGAGGTCTCATTAGGAGGTTTCATTTAAAGTAGCTACTGGAAACAATGATTCCCTTCAAATCCTTCTCCTCCTTCCTTCTCCTTTTTCCCTAATTCTCCTCATCCTCCATCCATCACCTTCTCTTCCACATTTTCATCTTTTTTCTTCCACTTCTTTTTAAGCTACTATTTTAGTTTGCTAAAGGCTGCCAATGCAAAATGCCAGAAATGGGTTGATTTTTTACAATAGGTTTTACTAGGATAGAAGCTTAGAGTTCAACTCAAGGCACCATCAAGAGATGCTGTCTCACCAACTTACAGCTGTGGGTGATCAGGCACATAGCAGTATCGTCTAAACATGCTTTCTCTTGGAGCTCAGCTCTGGGTTATCAAGCATATGGCTCTTCTCTCCCTTCTCCTCGTTGCTTCAGCTTGGACTGCTCCACTGATTCCAACCTCCGGCTTCTCTCTCAGCCTCTCGGGGTTTCTCTGTCTTTCTGCAACTACACTGCAGAAACGGTAGACAATCCTGGAGTACTATCTCACATGGCAGGGCAAAATGACAGATCTCTTTCTCTGTATGTCTCTTCATTTTTCTCCCATTTATAAAGGCTTCAGTAAGAGGGCCGAGACCCACCCTGGGTCAAGCCTCAGGGAAGTACTCCAATCAAAGGCCCCCAAATGAATTCAATCCAATCAAAGGGATCCCACAATCTAATCAAAGACCCTTAACTGAAGCAATCTAAACAAAAGTGATCTAATCAAAAGGTGCCACAACTGAATCTCACCAAAAGTTTCCACCATATTCAGTAGGTTTGGAGGGACAAGAATGGGTTCCCTTCAAGAGCAGGATTTCCTGGGGTCCACAAAAGACTCAAACCAGGACAGCCACCATTTATTTAGAGCCCATCATGGCCCAAAGACCATAGTGGACTCCTCATATATCCATTTTTGGTTAATCTGTCCATAATGCTATGAGGTAGGAATCATTATTTCTAGTTTTTGGATGAGAAAACAAAAGCTCAGAAATAGCCACTGGGATCTGGGAGTGTGGCTGACTCTAAAGCTCATAATCTGACTCCTAAAAACGGTGGTGACAACTCCTCATATTGGCAGCTCTCAGACCTGGCTCATAATGACCTACCTCATGAGGTCTTTTCAGAACTCCCTACTGGAAAACCTGGAACAGCTGTATAGTCTCTCAGCCCTTTGGAGAGCACAAGTTTGCCGTCAGTGCAAGCTCCCACCTGAGCTGCCACTGTTCCATGAAATGGCGATAGTTTCCTTCAAGGGCACCTTTGCTAATTAGGTTCAGGGTCACACATGTGGTGTTTTCATTTGTTTGTTTTAGTTTGTGTTCCATTTTAGGGACCCAAAGGGAGATATTACAGCAGGTGTTTATTACAAGGCTCATGGCCTTTGGAAGGACACTTGGACTCAGTTTTTAAACTAAAAATGTTGTTAATAATACCTACTTTGTAGGACCATTGAGACATTTCATGAAATAGCTATTAAAAGTGCTTGGTATGATACCTGGCACGCACTAAGTAATCAGTAACTGACAATAATCTCTCTTCCCCTTCCCTTTTTCTTTATATCAAATACATTCTTTTCTAAGGAACTATAGCAATATATTTGCATCTCATTGCCCCAAGTTATGAATGCTGTAATTATCTTGATTCTGCAGATGCTTTGACGTTATCAGAATCGACCCCCTACCAGTGTGCCTTTGTTATCAATGTATTCTTTTTTGAAAATTATATTCAGCATTTATGCTTTAGTATGCTGCTATTTCTACATATTTTGCTGGTATTCACATCTTATGATGCTTGCATCGCACTGGGAAGGGTTATCTGTTGGGCTTAAACCAATGTTTTCCACTGCGATTGTGTCATGTAGCTGTGCTTCTCTTCGGTTTCATCCAATAACTTATGAGGAGTTCATTTTGCAGCCAGAGTTAGAAAATCATGTAATTGTGCTTTATGTTTTAAAGCATCCAGAACCTTTTGGTTAATTCTTCACTTTTATCATATGCATGAATTGAATAACTAAACTTTGATCATTCCTTTAGCTTTTGGAAATTAATTATGGTTCATCAGCTATGCTTCCTAGAGGAATCACTGAACCAAGAATACACATTACATGATAAATTACAATCTATTTAATATCCTGCAAATTAAGAAGAGTTATCTCAAAGGAATGTAAATAAAACAGGCTCTGAAAATAAAGTTTCCTTTAATAGAAAAAGAGACTTTCTTACAAGATACGTGGGAAAAGCTCTACTTTCAACTAAGTTTAGAGTAAAAAAAGAAATCGCTAAAATATTTCTAAGATATATCTTTTAGAATTCTATATCTCCATATGCCATGAAAAAGATCAATATTTATTTATGCTTTTACAATAAAAGCTATGTCGTCTTTCTCCTCTGTATCCTGCAGCAATTAAATATTTTATAGCTCCTATATATTTTATAATTTTAAAATTTCATTGACGTTTGCATGGAATAGCACAAAGATGTGTTCTTTATGAAGGGATTTTAATCCTTAATTTATCATTTCTACAAATCTATTGCAGAGGGGTCTTTGGAGGATTAATGAGAAAATGTTTCAAAGTATTTTCTCATTAATTTTCAAAACATTGGATAACAGGCATTAGAGAAAATGAGAAGGATTATATCACTCTTGTTCACAACAACAAAGCTAGAATATGAAGTAATTCCTTAACTAAATCTTAAAGGAAGCAATATATAAATCACAAAAACTGGATTTTATATACAAGTTACACCATGGAAAAATACAAGGCAGCTGAGTGTTTGTGTACCTAAGCACATCTGACAACTTTAAGAGAAAGTATTTTTCTTTTAATTAGGGATATTTTGAGTTGGCCCCAGAGTTTTCCTCATTTTCTCGAAAACTGACGATTGTAATGTTGATTCATAGTTTATCTGTTATTGCTGATTTTTCCCCCTACATTTAAAGCTAGCAGAAAAATTAACAGTTCCACTTTTCTGTTCTAGAGAAATTTTAGGAAAAACAGTAGCTCATTAAAGAGTTGTTTTATTCTAAAGAAACAGGATAATAAGGCCAAGCAAGTTGTTTGCAACTGTCTTCTACTAATTTCCCATATATGAAAGTTACTAACAACCTCCTCACACAGATCCAGTTCTTTGAATACATTTTTTAAAATACTTGAGCTCATACAGGAGATGAAGAAAATCTAAAGCTAACAAGCTCAAAGGCCTATTAACATTTAACCTCTTAATATTTTGTGCTGAAAAGATTTTATATGTGGAATTGTTAAGATAATGATTCCCTGAAGCCCTGGTTGCCTTCCTATTACAGTGGGCCTACAGATTATCAAAATACAATTTTTATAATAACCCTAATCAGGAAACAAAATTACTCATGCTTCACTGTATTTTAAACATAGTATTAATTCACTCTAAAGTAATCAAATTCTTAGCTGCTAAATACAATTATAAACTTTAAGCTTATGTTACTGAATGCACCATTTACATCTCTTAAGCATTGACAAGAAGGTAATATTTATCTATTATTTGTCAGCAAAATTCTAAAAAAAAAAAATACCCTTTATTAGAAAAATTTTTACCAAGTCAATTCATGTTACTTTGAATCAGGATCATTTTATATCTCTGCCAAGGAAATGTAGCTAACTTCAGCCCTGCATTAAGAATAATGGGTCTAGCAAGATAGTAAATTCCAATTTCCTATGATCAGAGACTCTTATTACCTTTATCCTCTCCCTTCCTTCCTGTTCCCATAGGAAGTTAAAAAATATTTTCAGTTTTAAGTTGCTCAGCTCTACATTCTCGTAAGTGGAAGGTGATGTTCTGGGGACTGGCCAAACACTAACTACATCTAAGAAATGCAGTTCCAAAGCCCAAGTTTATTTCTGGCTGCTGTTGAATTTTTCCATTTGTTGTTAAATGTGCAGATTGCAAAGTAGCATATTGTTCGTGACAACTTTGCACAATGGTGGAGATCCGCAGATGGTGAGTCTTTTCAAATATGCTAAATGCCTAATTTAATGCTGATTTGTGGCAATCAGGACCACGCTGCAGGCTCCTCAGGCTCAGGGATGTCTTGACGGTAGCAGCAGGAGGTGAGATCAGGCACAGGCATGGGCTTGGACACAGCATAGTAAAAGCCTTGGACTATAGCTCTTAGAGCACTCAAGCTGGAAGAAGGCATCATCTTATGAACCATCAGCTGAGGGTCTAGGAAGGTTGAGTGATAGGGCAAGGCTGGTTGTGCCAGTGCCAGGGGTTGCTGGACAATATCAGTGTGATCCGGTATGAGAAGCATGCAGATGGACCACAAGCCCAAGAATGAATTTTGGGAGAAAAGTTTGAGCTTGATTGATCTTTAAAATTCTAGCTTAAGTCCTGGCAAACTGCAGGCAATCAATAAATGTTTGTAGACTGAAAATGAATTAAAATGAATTAACATACTCTGAACCAGCTGTATCTTTTGCTAGTATTCATCCCCTTAGGATAACTTTCCCTTATTCCTCCTCTAATTAATTCTCAATGGATTTGCTCTGTCTGAGAGGTAGACACCATCCTAATGGCCCTATGCATTCAGGTGTATATTTATGCTTATTAAGTAGATTATTAAATGGATTTAAAAAGGGTGTTTTATTTCCCTAGAGATTCACAAAGCAAAGCTGATAAAGGAAGATGGGTTCTTGAGCCTGCAGACCTTCATTTTATGAAGGAAGAGTTAAGGACCAGAGAAGCTAAGTAGTTTGCTCTAGACCACACAGATAAGTGTCTTGTTCCATGCAAGGGTTACATTCATCTAACACATAGTCTAGCACTCTGCTGAAAATATTTACATGCAAAATTTTTGCTTAACCTTCATTTTGTAGGTAAGGAAACCAATGTCCAGAGGGGTTAAGGCACAAGCAGGAAGTTGCTTGGCTCACAGGAAATGAAACCAAAATATGAATTGAGATCAACTGATTTCCTGTTTCTTTCTTTTTATACTGTACCATGAATATTTTGGCTGTAGTGGGAATTCAGGCTCCTATATCAGTTGAAATCTTGTCTTTATATAAAGGACTATAGACGTTTACTAGCTTTGGTAGTCAAGTGTTTTCCAACATGAGAGTCAGAATTACATTTTTTAATTTAGAAAAAAAATCCACTCTTTAATAAGAGATACATTTTCCCTTTCCTTAGGAACACCGTTCATTCATTGAGCTTCATTATAAGCCATGCACACTATGGCTTATGGTTTTTGAAGATGTTATAGCTAAGATGAAGTCAAACTAGATTAGGGTGGGCTGTAATGCAATATGATTAGAGTCCTCATAAGAAGAGTAAATTTGGGCAGAGACACAGATGACTGATACAGAGTGTATTAGTCAGCCAAAGGGCTGCTGATGCAAAATACCAGAAATTGGTTGGTTTTTATGAAGGGCATTTATTTGGGGTAGAAGCCCACAGTTAACAGGCCATAAAGCATAAGTTACTCCCCTCACCAAAGTTTGTTGCCACGTGTTGGAGCAAGATGTCTGCCAATGTATGCCAGGGTTCAGGCTTCCTGGCTTCCTCTTTTCCCAGGGCTTGCCTTTCTCCAGGCTCAGGCTTGCTTCTCTCCACAAGGCCAGCTGTAGACTATCAGGTGAACGGCTCCTCTCTTCCTCTGGCCTTCTCTCCTACCTCACGACCAAGCTCCTCTGTGTGCTTGCTTCCCCAGGCTCCAGCATTAAAACTCCAACATCAAAACTCCAACTCTGTCCTTTGCCATGTCTTTTATCTTTGAGACCCCACCCACCAAAGGTCAGGGCTCAATGCCCTGCTGACGTAGCCCAATCAAAGCTCAAATCATAACTTAATCACACCCAGAGGAACAGACCGGTTTACAAGCATAATCCAATATCTATTTTTGGAATTCATAACTATATCAAACTGCCACACAGAGACAGAGAGAAAGATGGCCATGTGACACAGGCAGAGATTGAGTTATGGACTGCCAACCAACCACTGCCAGAACCTTACAGACTTTGGAGAAAGCATGATCCTGCCGACATCTTGATTTTGTGCTTCTAGCATCCAAAACTGTGAAACAATAAATTCTTGGTTATTAAACCAACTAGTCTGTGGTACTTTGTTACGGTAGCCCTGGCAAACTAAGACAGAAGCCTTTAGTTTTCAGGCTAGAGAGACATTAAATAAACAAACAACAGCAACAAGAGTCAATGAAATAAAAAAGAGCCTGGAATAGGAACTTGTAGATAATTTAGGAAGAGATGAAACATGTAAATGGTATTACTCTTTGGAAAGGAAGAGATTTGTGTTATGCATGATAAATCTTGAGAAGATATTTTGT
>JAQZBX010107950.1:0-10598 GCA_029593785.1 Cabassous unicinctus
CCATGTGGGAAGCAGTTACAAAACTGCTTGAGCCACATCAGCTCCCCTCTTCATTCTTTTTTATGGCCAAATAATATTCCATTATATGGATATACCATGGTTCTTTATTCATTCAGCAGTTGATGACATTTGGGTTCTTTCCATTTTTTGACTGTTATAGATAATGCTCCTATGAATATTTGTTTACAAAGTTTTGCACAGACATATGTTTTCAATTTTCTTGGCTATATACCTGGGAGTAGAATTGCTGGGTCATATGGTAACTTTGTCAAACATTTTGAGGAACAGCCAAAGTGTTTTGAAAATAAGTGATCCATTTTACATTTCTATCAGCAACATAAAAGGCTTCTAATTTCTCCATATTCTTGCCAACTTTTGTTATTGTCATTTTTAAAATTATAGCCATCCTAGTGTGTATGATGTTGTATCTTGCATGGTTTTGATTAAGGACTAATGATGTTGAGCATCTTTTAATTTACTTATGGCAATTTGTACATCTGCCTTGGAGAACTCTCTATTCAAGTCCTTTGCTTTACTTCAATTGGGTTGTCTTTATAGTTATAATAATTTGTAACTGTTTAGTTGTAAGAGTTCTTTACATATTCTAGATCAAAGTGAATCCTTTATCAGATACGGGTCTTTGAATATATATACGATTTGCAAATATTTCTCCCATCCTGTGGCTGTCATTTCACTTGCTTGCTGGTGTTCTTTGATGCACCGGTTATTAGTTTTGATGAAGTCCAATTTATCTAGGTTTTCTTTTGTTGCATGTGCTTTTGGTTTCATATCTATGAAATAATTGACCATTACAAATTAACAAATATTTATTCCTATGTTTTCTTCTAAGAGTTTTTAAATTTAAGTTCCTACATTTACGCTTTTGATACGTCTTTTTGTTAATTGTATGTGATTGAGGTAGGAGTCCAAATCAGTTCTTTTATATATGCATACTAAGTTATCTCAGTGCATTTGTTAAAACAACTTTCTTTCCCCTCTGAATAGTCTTGGAATCCTTGTTGAAATGAGCTATCATTATGTCAGTAGCACAGTCTTTTGATTGTTGTAGTTTTGAAGTAAGTTTTGGAACCAGAAAGAGTAAGTCGCCGAACTTTATTATTTGTTTTCTACGGTTGCTTGACTATTCTGGGTCTGTTGCATTTCCATATGAAGTTGAAAACGATCGCATAAATGTCTGCCAAAAAATGCCAGCTGGGATTTTGATAGGGATTAGACTGACTCTGTAGATAAATTTGGAATGTATTGCCATCTTAACAATATTAAATATTCCAATCCATGAACACAAACGTTTTTCCATTTACTTAGGTCTTCTTTATTTTCTCTCAATGATGGCTTATAGTTCAGTGTCCAGATCTTTCACTTCTTTTGTTAAATGTATTACTAAATATTTTGTTGTTTTTGATGCCATTTTAGTGGAATTATTTTCTTAATTTCAGTTTCAGATTGTTCATTGCTAGTGTGTAGAAATAACATTTGATTTTTTTGTGTTGAGCAATATCCTGTAACTTTACTGAACCCATTTATTGCCTCTCATGATCTTTTGTTAGAACTCTAGTATTTTCCATATACAAGATCCTGTCATCTGCAAATATAGTTTTACTTCTTTAAAATTTGAAAAGATGAAAGATTAATCATTATGGCTAGAGCCTCCAATACAAAGTTGAATAAAAGTGGTGTGTTCCTGATTTCAGTGAGAAGGCTTTCAGTCTTTTATCATTATGCATGTTAGCTATAAGATTTCATATATATTTTATAATTCTCAGAGCTGCAGTAATAGCAATATTTAAAAAATATGAGATAGCTGAGGCACAGAGGGTTAATCTGGAAGTTCTGAACTCAAATACCTACATGGGTCAGGAGGAGCTAATAGGCTAAGCTCTTTAAAATAAGCTGTGATGAACTTGATAAACAAGTGGCAAACTGAGGAGTGTGTGTTCTAGCTACTGAGGGAAGAAGTTTCCTGGACCCTACTGATCTCCTGTATGGGAATAGGGTCCCATAAAGCCAGGAATCTTTCAATTCCTGGAGAAAAACCAGAAATCCAAGTTTTTCTGTGAAATTTCTCAATTTAAAAACCCTGTGATCCAGGCCCAACAAAACAGCTCAGTCAGCAGTATTTGAACCTTGGCTTAAGTGATCTGCTGATGGCCCCACTGTTAACAAGTAGCAGAGATGGATAAAATTCTAACCTGCTTTCACAAAATTGCCTCAAGCCACTAGTTAATATGTAATGTCTTCTAAAAGTGGTGGTAGGTAAGAGAGGTAAAACTTGACTGTTCAATCTTTATGTGATCACATAGCTCCAGAAGTTACTCACCACCTCCACCAGCAGCAGGAAAGGAGGACTTATTAAGGATTTTAATCCCAAAAGACCCCTTTGGGCTTCTGCTCCCTCAGAGGGAATGCCCTGGGAATCCTTGGAGGGCACCTAAATTTTTCGGATTTTGAAATAAAAATTCAGGAACATTAAGACATGGCACTGAGCCCACTCCTAGTTGTCATGAAAGGCATTTTCTGTGCCAGCCTGCAGTGAGACCTCCACACGGCCTATCAGGAGACCTCCAGTAGGGCACCAACATGTTAATCAGAGTACCTGATGCATCTTTCCACGTTAAAATGTGGGATAATGAAGAGAAGAGGTTGGGGTCTAACCAAACTCTTCATAAGGAATGAAGAATGGCTATAGCCCCTGAAATAGCTCACAAATCCTGAAACAAACATCCTAAAATCTTAGCTAAAGTTTCTTATCCTTTAGTAAATTGTATGGAAATGTTAGAGGGAGACTGCAGGTGGAAAAAAGCCTCCAGGTATTGCGTACAACAAGCTTTTAACTTAAGCCATCAATTCCTGACCTTTTAATACCACATTAGTGTTCTTGAGATTCTAGAGTCCAGTGGTACTTCAGTGGAGCTTAGCATCCATCTATCTAAGATTTAGTGCCTGAGAGTCTTCATGTCTAGGGCTGTCACCTTCTGTTTTCATATAGTTTGGTCACTGAGGACAGGCATGATGAAGGCCATAGATGACCAAAAGTCCTTCTCAGGGTTCTGGCTAAACATCTAATATGTAAGTGGTCTCTAAAAGTGTTATCTAGGTCATCAAAATTAGGTAGGAAAGAATCCCAAGCATCCATGCACTAGGATGCTGAAAAATCAGAGAAACAATGTGCATCTCTTTCTATATTTACAAAGCAAAAGGAGAGTATAGCGTATACAAAGTTGGCTAATTTTAATTTGCTTCCTTAATATAAATATAACAGGTCAATTTGTTTAGATTTAGAGCTCTTGTTTCATTCTCAGAATCACCTCTGAACATGGGCCCCAAATATCTGTCTGCAGAAACAGAGAAAATGCAGTTCAGCTCCATCTGCATTTATGCACAACTTTAGGGGCTCACATCTTCTAAACACTGAGAATTAAAAAATATTGAAGTCCTCTGTGCAGTGAAGAATTAACTGTACCCAAACAGAGTTCTGGCCTTTGTCCTCCACTACCAGAAGCTGATCACTAAGCCCTAGGAACATCACACCATATAGGAGTGCTTGTTTGCCTATCTGTCTTGGCCACCAAAGAGTCTAACATGTGCTTTATGATGGGGACAATGGGCCAGGCAGTATCCACTATACATCAGGAGATGTTGAAGACTAAAGTTATTGGCTCTACCTCTTTGCAGACTAGAGACTAAAGATTAGCCTCTTTGGGAGTCAACCATGGATCCTCAACAAAAATTATGGACAACAAAGCTTGGGAGAGTTTCCCTGGTTGGTGAAACTCCAAGTATGTTGTTAACTATGTTACCAGAAGAGTAATGCTTCCCATGACTCAGTGGAGAGAGGACAACTGGAAGCTCTTCATTTGGTAGTTTACTGGACTTTGCCCTATACACTTCTTCCTCGGCTCTCCTTTCTTTAATCCATATCCTTTACCTGGTAATAAACGATAACTGTGAGTCTAACAGCTTTCAGTGAGTCTCTAAGTCCTTCTAGTGAATTATCACACCACCAGGCACACAAAGGCATCAGAAGTGAAGGTGGTCTTGTGGGGACTTGGGGATTAAATCATGCCCCCCACAAAGACATGTTCAAGTCCTAACCCCCAGTCCTGTGGGTGTGAACTCATTTTTAAACTGGACCTTTGAAGATGCTATTAAGGTGAGGCCAAACTGAATCAGGGTGGATCTTAATCCAGTATGACTGAAGTCCTTATATCCAAAGGAAATTGGATATTGAATTAGAAACCACTGGAGGAGAGAGAGAGAGAGATTGCCATGTGACAGAGGCAGCGATTGAGCCACGGCCTGAATGCTACTCTACAGAGAAATCAAGGCCTGCCAACACCTTGATTTGGAGAACTAGCCTCCAAATCTGTGAGACAATAAATTCCTGTTGTTTAAGCAAACCAGTCTGTAGTGTTATATAATGAAACCACAACTTTGGATGTTATTTTATTATTTATTTATTTATGTTGGATTGAAAACTGATTGCAGAGGTTGCCCTTTCTTCCAGAGCACAGAACATGATACAGGTTATTCTCTTTGAAGTTCTGACTCAAATCAGAAGCCAAGGGGAACTTACTTGCACTTTATTTGGAGGAAATGATTATGTAATATGCTTGATATAAAGAATTTCATTTTAGACATATTAATAAGACTTCTAACAATGAAGGGAAAGTAAGCAGTCGTGTTCATGAGTGTGAAACACAGAAAAGAGGTGGAGTCTGCAGACATGAATTTGAGAGTCATCCAGGATCAAAAAGATATAAGGCCACGCAACTAGACTGGATCAGAAAAGGGATGAGCAGAAAGTTAGAATAGAAGGACCCTTTGGTTCTCTGACATTTAGTAGCCAGGAAGGGGAGACTAGAGTCCAAGAAAAACAATGGGAAAGAACAGCTTGGACACAATACCTAGAGAACATTGTGTCCCAGAAACTAACTCAAGAAATATTCCTGTAGATTGGTTATTATGCTGGGGTTTGGAAATATCAGAGGTCATTTTTCACATGGTATTATGTGGATCAATTATGAAAAGATACATTTTACCATATAATGAAATGATAAACCGGGTCCAGCTTTTAAATGTTATATCTTTATTTATAATATATATACTAATTAATGTTATTGTGTTGTCCTTTCTTTTTATGTTCAACATACCTTCTGCATAGTTATGAATCAGAATCAGAAGCCAAAGGGTACTCTCTTGTTTTTACTTGAGGGCGACCTTCCCCTTCATACATCCATTTACTAAGAGCAACCATGGGCTGAATCATGGGCTTTTCCTTGAGAATGTTCTAGATGTTTCCTTGTGCACATGGGTCAGAGACTTTAGCCCTAACTGCTCAAGGAGAATAATGGTGTTACTCTTGAGAAAAGCCTTGTCACCTACTGAACAGAGTTCCAAGTATACTGACATTGTCCATCAGGTTGAAGAAGTATTGCCATGGATACACTGCCATTTCATTATGAGAGCATACTATAGAAATTTCAGATGTATGATATATGGGAATATTCAAATTTAGGAATAAAGCAATAGTGGGAAAATAGAAATATTTTTCAACCTCTATTAAGTACTATAAAAATCTGTTGGTTCTTTAACAGAAATGAACCCCTTTTATTTTTAGAATGCCTAAGGGAATAAATTTATCATTATAATTATTTTAATGGAATGGATGAGTGTGGAAGAAAAAAACATGAAATATATATTCTAATATTTAGGTGATGACTTTCCATAAGAACTCAAGTGAGAATAGAAGTCTTTCTTTTTAACTCAAGCTAATGGTGTTTTATATAGAATTTTCCCATAGTATTCAGATTTGCTCCTACCCTTGCTTTCCCTGGCAATTCCTGCATATTGTCTTCCTATTCTCAAAATCTGCTGTTTTCTTCCTTCATATTGTCTTCCTATTCTCAAAATCTGTTGTTTTCTTTCACAAAAGATAATCTATTTTTGCCTAAGAATAATGTGTATTTTTCTTTTACATTTATAACATTACCATAGCTCCAAACACATCTCTTTCTATAGTTTCCTGTTTTTTTTAAAAAAAAAATCATTGAATCTCCAGTATTGCATCATGAATTCATATTTGAAACAAATATATCATGTCACTGATTACTCTGGACAAATTGTGGCTCATTCTTTAGGAAGAAAAGTCCATAATTTTTCATTTCCTTTCACAGATTCCTGATATATGAAACATAGTCTTTGGAACTAAGTATATTCTCAATGCCAAAGCCTTCGCAACAAAGATTATGAAAATAAAGTAGATATAATTCCAGATCAAGGTCACCCTGCCCTTGGATCAAATTTCCTCTATTGATAAAATAATCACAAAGTAGATATTTTTACATAAAGCTGCATAAAGCAGTACGAAGAAAACAGATTGCCTTCAGGACCCCTGGAAAACTACTCTGTGTTGCTCATTTAGAAAAGAATCTGAGTTTTAGATGAAGCTTTTTTCTGTCTTTTGAAAATGGTTACATGGCTTAGTTCTTTTCAACATACGAGTTTGAAAGGGCTGTATGAGACTGTAAAATTGTTACATTAAGCCTGCAGAGTGTCAGCTAACTGTTTTTTTATGGAAAAAGAAATGACCTTAGACCTAGATGGTCTTCTAAAAGTAAATAAATAAATAAATAAATAAATAAATAACTAGTCTCATAGTAAATAGCCATTATAAGATTAATCTACTTCCTCCCATAGGACAGCTCATAAAAACTTGTATGAGCCTTAGGCACTGGCACAGACAGAACATGCCCCTCTATAGTCCAAAGAATAGCTACATATCTCGAAAAGTAGGAGGGATACCTACCTCTGTCTCAGGATAGCATTCAGTCTTAAGTACGTATCTGCCTAGGACCAGGAAACTTCATGGCATCAGACTCAGTTTCAGGGTCTTTCACAGGATGTCCATCCAACGCAGTAAGCAGCGTGTGAATTGTGTCTCTGCTTGGCACCATAGGCTGTGGGTGGGCACGCTTTACATTGGGGTCTTGCTCAACAAGAACGAGCTCCCTGCTGTCTGAAGAGATACACATCACCCCAAAAGGCATCCTCCTGCAGTTTCTTGAAGACGGGTGTCTGATGGGTTAAAGGGCACGATGCTGACAGATAATCCATTATCTCTGCTGCTCAGATAGTCACAGCTTTAGATGCCCAACCCTTCGGAGATAAAATCCCAAGTCCTCTTTTCCAACCGGTTCTCAAAGATCTTGCCAATGAATTATGTTGTTTCTGTTTAGCAAAATATATCGACACACATAAAAACTTAATTTGTCCATAGCAAACCTCAATTTAGGGAGAATACAGAGGATTATTTCTATAAATTTAGGGTTTCCACACTCTGCCACAAACTCATTCTCTCTTTGCACAGTTTGCTTATGATGTAGCTCATCTGCAGTGCCTTTAGCCTCCTCACTCCCATTTGTACCATTTGATAAATACTTATAGAAAAAGAGCACACGGTATTTGTGGAGACCATGAGGCCATTTCGGGAAATTGCAAGGATGGGAGTCATCTACCATTTGTCCAATTCTCTGGAATGATGTACTCCAAAGCTGTAAGGGAGCCTTCACATATTCTACACCATTGCTAAATTACTCTCCAACTTAGAAAGAAAGCAGAAATATGTAATCGTCTCCACTCTCTTTGATTGTTCTGGGTTCTGCCATGGAATTTTGTCTCATTTGGAGTTCTTCCAATCAGTTGAAGCCCTTAAAGGGAGACCTGATGATTTCAGTAGTCAGAAGAATTTCTATCTCTCTTTCAGCGCAGCCAGTTTCTCCTGGGGAATTCACTGGGACTTCATCGGAGTTCCCAACTTGAGGCCTGCGCTACTGAATTGGAACTTACCCGTCCCCATGGCCAATTTGCACGAAGCAATTCCTATAATAAATCTCATAATAATTGCACTATTTACACACACATGCACACACACATATCCAGTTCATTCTGATTCTTGGAGCATCCTGACTAATAGACAGGGCTATTCAAAAATTGTTTTTTGAGTCCACTTTTATGATGTGTGTATTTCAAGTAATTGACCATTTTGTTTTTAAAATGTCAAATTAATTTGCATAATGTTGTTCATAATATTTTTTTCTTACTTTCCTTTAAAATTTTGTAGGACTTTTAGTGCTGTTCTCTATTTCAGTCCTCATTTTACTGTATGGGTTATTGATTCTCTTTTCATGCTTATAGGTTTGTTCTGTCAATTTTACAGATCTTTGTGAATTATCAGCTTAATTATTTTTTGTTTTCTCTATTA
Source organism: Cabassous unicinctus (assembly GCA_029593785.1). NCBI lineage: Eukaryota > Metazoa > Chordata > Mammalia > Cingulata > Chlamyphoridae > Cabassous > Cabassous unicinctus. The sequence goes on from JAQZBX010107950.1 coordinate 8,282, forward strand.
TTTGTTCATTTTCTATTTTAATTATCACCACAAATAGCTTTATTATTTTCTTTTTAAAATTTATTTGTGGATTAATTTGCTCTTCTGTTTTTTAGCTTCTTAAGATTGAAACTTTCTTGTGGTCCGAGGATTCCTCTTTATACAATCACTGGAAGTTAGAAGTTTCCTTCTAAGCACTAACTTTAACCATGCAAATGTGATGTGCCTTTGTTTTCATTTTCCTCTAGTTCAAAATATCTTCTAGTTTCCTTTGTGAACCTTTCTTTATAATTGTTTTTCTTAGTTTTGCATTCATTTCCATATATTTAAGGATTTTCTGGATTTTCCTCAATAGTTGATAGCTAACTTATTCCATTGCCGTGAGAGAACATATTTTGTAAAATTTAACCTTTAGGCATCTTCTTAAACTGTAACTGCCTCTAATATCTTTCCTCCATATTATAAACTCAAAGAATAAACTGCTAAGCCCTGAGTTGTTAAGAGGCTTTTGCAAATGCCATGTAACTGAGATAGCAGAAAGATGTTAATTTATTTACAAAGAGTGACTCCAACAAGACTAAGCTGTAGGAAAAGTAAAGGTTCAGTGTGAATATGGAAGTTGGAACATTGAATAAGAAGAGAAACTTTAATGTAATCCACAACCAAATACTCAATAGGCCAATAATTATCTGAGCCCCTGGAGAATAAGGACGGAGGACTAAGTGTTCTGCTTTGAAGAATTATTTCTTTCCTAGGATAAGTATAACGGGGCAGTTTATTTAGAATTAGAAATCTTATTTCATTCACAGAATCACTTCCAAACACAGGACCCAAATATTTGCCTCTGCAGTACATATAGTACATATATCTACATATCAAATACATATATTTTTGTTTCTTCTTTTACTTTATTCTCTTCAAATTAAATAATGTCTTACACATTGTTCTGCAAATTCCATTTTTACTAAATATTTTGTTTGTATTTTATCACATATTATGTGACTCTCTAGTCATTTTTATTGCTACATATTTTTACACAAAAGGAGCAAATCACAAATTTTAACTTCATTTATTAATGGAAATTTAATCTCATTTTCTTTTCAAACAAAATATTATGAAGATCCTTGTCATTGTACACTTGTATTAATTTGTAAGAATCTGTTAGAGTAGATGATATATACATCTTTAATTTCCTTATATATTAAACTAATCTCCAAAGTGATTTCACAAATTTCCCTTTCTGGCAGTTTATAAGAACTCCTGTAGATGTTCCATATTCTGCCAATACTGGATGTTGTCATAAATTGTGCATTTTTTCCCAGTTTCATGAGTTTTAAATCATATCTCACTGCACCTGGTTTTTAATAAAATTTTATTGAAGTATATCATACATACATGTACATACTTAAACAATAAGTGTATAGTGAAAGTTGTGAACTTACGGAACAAACATGCATATCATCAGACAATGCTCCAATACATCTCCCCACCACCAACACCTTGCATTGTTGTGAAACGTTTATTATAAACTGTGGAAGAGCATCATCAAAATATTACTACTAATTATAGCCCATACCTTATTTTTGGTGTATTTTCTCCCAATCCATCTGATTATTAATACCCTGTATTAGTATCATATATTTATTATCATTCATGACAGAAATTCTCATATTTGTTCTGTTAACCACAGTCCATCTTCTACCACTGGATTCTCTGTATTATACAATCCCATGCTTTGTGCAATCCATTCAAAGTGTACACTCAGTGGCTCTCATTTTCATCACGGAATTGTGCTATCATCACCTCAGTCAATTTTAGAATGTTTTCTTTACTCCAAAAGGAAAAATCCCATACCCTCCTTGAATTGATATAATGTCTTCTTTGCCATTGCTGCAAAAATATTACAATATTACTGTTAACTATCATCCATAAGTTACATTAGTTGTAATTTCCCCATGTATCACCATATTCTTAGCACTTTGTAAAAGAAGAAGATTCTTATATTTATACAATCTTCATCTACCACCAAAACTACTATATTACACATTCCCAAGATTATTCTCTAGCTTCCTTTCAATTGATTTACATCCACAGACTACCCCTTTCAGCCACAATCACATTTATAAACCAGCAGTGCTATTTATACCCACTAAATGTATCATCAACTCTATTCATTTCTACACTTTTACAAAAAACCTTATTAAAAATTCTACATACATTAAACATCACTTCCAATTCTCAAGACATATTCATTCTCCTAGTAACCTGTACTCTAGAGTTTACCTCCATGACTTTACTTATCATATTTAGTTCATATTGGTGAGAACATACAATATTT